>JACEGR010002772.1:0-119909 GCA_014170235.1 Listronotus bonariensis
GGTGCAAATTAATGAATATGACACAAGGGAAACTACATTTATTTTGGAACTTAGAGAAAAATATTATTTGGAAAACTTGTTTAGAATTAAAAGTTTTATCATGTTTTAAAAGAAGAGCCTCCAATTAAAAAATTAGGAGAAAAAACTTCTTTTTGAAAATTGCCCCGTATAGAGAGTAGATCGAATTGAATTAACTGCCGTAAATTATCCCTATTGCCTTCCAGCTTCGGAAAAATGTCAAAGCTTTGTTATTCTTAAAGCATTTAAGTACATTTGGCCTCAAATCAAAAAACAAACGTAAATTTTGGCTTTTTTGTGGTTCAATAAAGTTAAAACTTAAAAATCTCTTTAGATTAATGTGCCACATCATTTTTGCCTTATAAAGAACGTCTTCGCATTTTTAAATTTATGATCATATTTCTTCGTACTTATTTAGATAAATCCTAATTTTTTTAAATTCTATTAACTTTTTCTTATTATCATACTTCCAATAAAGTTAAATTTTTGAACATTGTAATAGAAAATAATCAAATTAAATTAATATTTCTTAAAAGTTAAGCTGTTTCTTATAGGGCAAAAAATGACGTGCATGCAACATAAATCTAAAGGGGTTTTAAGTTTTGGCATTATTGAACCACAAAAAGCAAAAATACGTTTGTCTTTTAAATTGATCTAAATGTACTTAAATGCTTTAGGAATAACAAGGCTTTAACATTTTTACGAAATTTAAGGGTAATAAGGATAACTTACGGCAGTTAATTTAGTTCGATCTAATCTCTATACGGGGTAAGTTGAAAAAGTAAGTTTTCCTTCCAATTTTTTAATAGAAGGCTGTTTTTTTAAAATATAACATAAATTTTAATTCTAGACAAGTTTTTCAAATAATATTTTTCTTCAAGTTCAAAAATAAGGGTAGTTTTTTATGTACCATATTCCCTCATTTGCACCTACCTCATATACCAATGACCTTTATCCTTTACAGGAGACGAAACTTGTTTACATTTGATTACGATCAGACATTAAAAATTTCTCCGATTTGACTGGACTATTTGCTTTCAAGATAATTTTGCTTAAGTCATAGGGCAAGCGCTAGTGCCACTTTTGCTATTTTATATTAAAAGTCTTGGCTTTTGCCATGCTTGCATTTATTTGTTAATACAATTTTTACTGGTAATACTATATAAGAATATCGTCTAAACTTTAAGGTGATTTTGATATCAGAATTCTATTATTATGTTCATATTAAATTATCATTAAATTTGATTATTTACAGGTTTTTCTTTTTGTTTTAAATCACGGAAAATTGACTAAACAACCCGACAACGTTGCTACGGGCTATAGCCTCCAAGCGGGCTCGAATTGGCTAGTCTCGTAGCATTTTTATCACTTCTCATGCGCCATTAATTGCAGCGTTGCCTTGTGATAAATGGTTGTTTTGGTGATTTTCTCAGTTTTTCATGTGTCTTATAGTGTTTTTGTGTAAATTATTGGACAATATTACCGACAATGTGGTTCGTGAATGCCAAGTATGCAAAAAAATAGACTTTTTAAACCCCAATGTGATGTGTCATTTCACAAGTAAGTAAACATATGTTTGTTTTGCAATTCATTGGCGTCGCATCGTTGTTGGCGTAGTCTGTTAGTATTTATTTCTTTATGAGATACATAATAATATGTTTTAAATTATTTCATATACATAACTTATTTACAAATGACTAATTATGATATTAGTGCCATTTTCTTTTATGAGAATAAATCTTAAATTAAATGATGTACTATTATTTGTAAAACTGCCTTTAAGCAAATGTAATACATAAGTGGTTATTTAAAAATCCTCATTCTATCTTTTTAATTCCTGATTTACATACATACACACGCACACTCACCAAAATATACTAAATTATTGATTAAATAAATGTTGCTAGTGGAAAAATATTAATATAGTGGATGCTATATAAATAGGAGATTCTGTTGATTTTTTTGGTATTTTGATTGTGTTTTTATACATGTTTAGTATGTAGTTTTTACTGTAGGGTTTATTTATTTGACAAATATAAATATTAAAATTTTTATACACGTTTAGCCAATTCAAAAGGTTCATAGGCACGTAAAAAGAAGACTGGTCTAAGGCGTGTAGTACACTAACAGGAAGACATTAGACAAAGAATGCCGGCATATAAACATGGTAATGAATCTGTCCCACATTGTTCTTGCTTTTAGTTGTCTATGAACCTTTGAAGTGACAAAACATGTATATTCGTGTATTTCTTATGTTTACTGAAAAGCAAATAAAAGTATATTTATATTTATGTGTTATTTATTTACCAAAAACCTCTTCATGAAATAATTATCGTTACTTTTGTTAAAAATAATATTATTTCAATAACAAGTTGTTTTTTTACTTTTGCAATAAATGAAAAATTGCCAATAAGAGACATTTTAAAATTACTTATCTTTCTTATTTTGGTCTTAGTCCTAAATTTAAGAAAATCAAGTTTTTCCTACCTTAAATCCAGAGCTTTTAAAATTAAACAAAAATTTTTTAAATAATGAAACTTCTAAACAAAAAAATATACTAGTATTAAAAGTGGTATTTTTCGCTTATCGCTATATTGTAAAGTTCTTGCCAGTTGAGAAGATGCCACGGCGCGCTCACCAGTTCTGTCTCAGTTTCAACTATTCTCCTTTTTGTTGCTCGCACACGTTGTAAACGACGCGTTTAGACAGCGATAGTTGATTGCCGTCTTTATTTGTGTGACGCTTGTGGCACCTTTGTAACTGGTTTTTAGTCTACTCGAAATAACCTTTGTGTTGTTTTGTAAATGCTTAAATTCAGTCAAAAACAAAGTGCATATCACAAATATTACCCAAAATCTAAAATGGCAAATTTGGTGAGCATGAATGAAAGTAAAGAATATTTGTGTCCAGATAATAAAAAAATTGAATGCTTGTTTGCTAAAGGTTAAAGCACACAAGGCGCTTAGGTCTCGGTACTTCACGGACCGATCAAATAATTTACATGCATTTTAAAAGAATTACCTTGAATGATGTTTAAATACCATGTAAGATATTTGATCGGTTCTTGATCGTACCGAAACCTGAGCGCCTAGTGTGCTTTTATAAATTACGAACTAGTTAGTGCAAATCGGGTATTATCATAATCAGTCGTTCATTTATAAGTAAAGTATGTGTAGAATGGCGAATGCGCAACCGAATGTAAGGGTTGGTAAAACATCAAGTCTTTTTAAAGGAATGCATATTATTTTGTATGATTAATAGATTAGAATACTTTAATACCATAATAATTTGAAATAAAAGATCATGATTTTCAACCTATTATTTAAAATATTCTGAATTTACCATGTCTAGTTAGTTACTAACTAAAATTTCTTGGTTTAAAATTATAATATATGGGCATCATATCTTACATTGCAAAGCACTAAAAAAGCCATAAACTAGCAAGCAAAATAAAATGGCGTCCAAAAAATTAGGGAATATACGTTTTTAGTAATACAATCTTTAAATTAAGCTACATATCCAGCTTTTATTCCATATTTTATTTCATTTTTAAATGTTTATTCCTTTGTACTGAAATACAAAAACAAACACACACAGTGGTGGACTTATCAGTATGTGAAGCGGCTATTAGAGTTTTGTGAGTTTCGCTGTATGCAGAGATTTTTATCAAAAATATATTTATTATTATTTTTTTTGAAAAATCAAAAATAAAAAGTTTTCCATATAATTCAACATTTCTGGCGGTCACTGTATCACCATTAAAGATATTAAGGAGCTCTTTGCAAAAATCCTAAATGTCAGTTTTAGCAAAAATGGATGACTGACTTCTTTTATACACTCTAAATTATAACCCACTATATGCAAAATTTTATATTAAAATATAAAAATATCTATATACCCACCTGTAAATAAGAACAAAGATAAATAAAACTAATATTTGCCAATAAGGATGACAAGGTAACATAAGTATTCGGAACACTCTAATGCGTATTTACATATTATGCAAAATTGGGCATGTTAATTTTGAAAACATAATTAGCAAGGAAGATTTAATTAGTACGTTGTACGGTTCTTCCTGGATGTTAATGTAAGCAAAACAGTTTGTTAGTAAGACATAAAGTCGCGGTTTTTAAATTAAAATCCGAGACTAACCAATCGGGTTTTGATAAACCGTATTTTTAAATAAAAGCTAGCTTTCTGATATAAGGCCTAAATTAAGCTAGCATTTGTTTCCATTTACCTGCATACGTTAAAATACTTGTCGTTTGTTACGGTAAATTACAACGTATTAATAAAACCTAATTAAAAAGTTCTTGCGGAAAAACATCAACAGAATAAATAATTAGTTTACTCTTAAAGATAATTATATTTTACCCTTATTTAACTTATTAAATTATTATTATAAATGGTTTTCTGTCATAACTGTCAATAAAATTCAAAAGTTATGTTGATATTGTTTAAAGTAAAATATGATAACCGTTTTCATATCCTACTTTCTAGCCAATATCAGCAAATTATGCATATCTGAAAAACAGATTAACAGAAATCTAAAGTGTAATACATTTTTAAAAGGTAATTTTTAAGCATTTGTGTAAAACATAGAAACATTATTTTTCTATAAAAAGCGTCGAATTTGGCCTACTCTGTACATTAAAGTAATTCATTTCTGCAAAAGATTTTCGTTTTATCGGTGCTGAAGTAAAAGTTCAATCTACATTTAAAAACAAACTTCCACCAAGCTTAATCCGTTATTATTAATTTTAAGTACTTATCATCATAATTTCAAGTTTTCCCATTTAAAATGCACGCAAAAAATAGTTCACATTTTTAATGCTTTTACTATATTAAGAATTTTTTGATGGACCTTATGCCTTTAAAATTGCCTCAGCGTTTTTTTGTGTACTCAAAAAATTAGATTTACTCTAGAAAATATTATTGTAAGGAAATATGTAAAAAAGTAAAATTAAAATAGCATGATTATCAATTTCTTACGTTTTGAGCCGTAAAAATAGTTAAAAATTCATCAAATATTGCCTGGAGAACAATTTTTCATGAGTCCACACTTTTTTCTTCCTATTTTTTGCGGTATGCTAAAAAATTGGAAAAAAGAATATTCCAAAAATGTTAATTTGACGACTCCTACCGACAAACCAGTACAAGTTATACACAAAAAAACACTAAAGCAATTTTAAAAAGCCCAAAATATGCTGTAAGCTTCATCAAAACAATTCCCAATATGATAAAAAGCATAAAGTAACATACCTACGGATAAGAGAAACCATGGCATGCTAAAATTTTCGTACCGCTTTTGCGGCAGGCTTGGCGGCAGGCATGTCATTTTTCCAGTTTACACTTTAAATGCGTCGGTCGAACCTCGCCTCGTGTAACATCAGCGGTGGGGAGACACGTAAGCTTACTGAAATGACTAACTGGCGGTATTTCAACGAGAAACGAATAAAATTATATTGGGAGTTTTCGCATGACCTGTCCTTAAATCGGCTATTCCATGATAACTCTTATAATTTCCTTACTCTATGTAAAAAGTGAATAAGCATTAGAAAATTGAAAAAAATCTTGTATTTTAAATGGGCACACTTCAAATTTATTAGGTAGGTACCTAAAATGAATTACCCATGTGTACATTTTTTAATGAAACTTCCGATAGTTTTCTTTATTTTGTTTATTAAAGAAAAATACAAAAGATAAGGGGATTTAAATTTATAACTTAACATCCTGTACAATTTAATAATTTAGTTAACAAATTTGATTTATAAAAGAAAGAAAGTTGCATCAAAGAGTAGCAAACTACAATAATCTATGTGCACTTGCGTGTATGCTCTTCTAATACTACCGGTTTTAAAACTATCAATATTTCATAAAGAAAATCACCATACTCTTCTGCACCTAATCAGCCATCTATATAAAACACGACGCTAGCTCTAGAATTACCAGGAGATAGCTTTAGGTTCTGTATTGCTTCATCTATGCCGTGATCCAAAATAGCAGATCACCGCCGGTATTCTACGCGTATATGCATAAACTGTAACACATAATCTGTGTGATAATTTTTCTTGCATTCGCTTTTATCACCAGAAGCATCGAAACATGTACCATTGGCTTAATTATTTGTAAAATCGGCCCAAAGGCTGTGTATATCGATAAGTTGCGTGTCCAGAAGAACCCGGGAGTTCTGGGACGGTACTTTGTAACGAATATTTTCTTAAATTAATGATATGTTCTATATTGGTTCGGCGGTTCATTTAATTGATGGTTGTTATTTGGGTATACGCCAAAACATTAATAAAAAACTCTCAAAGATTTTCAGTTCTCTATTTACTTCGCTTTAATTTTTTTGTTTTTTAGAGGGCTTGTTTATTAATTTTTTGGCGTGTACCCAAATAACTACTATCAATTAAATATTTTCTTATAGTGCCTGGGCCAGTAATTAAATTGACTTCATGATAATAACACTTTAAAAACCTTTTTAGGGGGTTCCTTTTGACAAGTCTACCACGAATATAGACATTCAAGGGCAAGAAAATTTTGTAAGCAGCCCAAAATTAAAAATTTTAGATCAATAAAACAAATTTGTGTCACGAATTGGTACGATTGGTCATTAGGTAACAATGATTGGTCAGCAATAACTCTTCTAAATTTTATTTTATCGCTGGTCAATTACCTAATGACCAATCGTAACTAATTGTAACAGCATGAAACGACCTCCGAATGTTAATAAGGTGCTAATTATATTTATATAGCAACAAGTCACCTAAAAATTTTACACTTTTTATATTTATTTCAGTATCTTTGATTCTAAAATCTTTAATTTTGGGCCGCTCAAAAACTTTTCTCGTCCTTGAAGGTCTTGATTTAATACAGAACTCCTTTAATGTTACTGAGCAATTAATTAATCATACTGACCATTTGTGATCAATTGCATTCTTTTTAGTTGAGACATGTATGATTAATTTAAGGCGCTAAAAATTTTCATTGACCTTAATATTTTAAACACGCACTAAAAGTTGTATGGATGACCAATTAGTCACACTTAGTGACCATTTATGGTAGGGGAGCCCAAGAAGGGATTTCTGAAGTTACTACAACGCGTCAGAAAAATATGCCGGAGGATACCTTGAACCCGGTTAAGTACCAACACTAAATTTGAGCCCCGTATACAGGAGCGATCAAAAAAACAAAAAGTATCCATCAGAAATTGTCGTGTGCATGAGATTAAGATAGGGTGAGTTAATTACATGCTAAAGAGTGTTTATTTCACTAATCTGACAATTTGAGAGTGACGTTAAGAAAACGGAGGGCTACAAAGTTGTAAAAAAGTCAATTTGACATGCTTGAGCGTAGTAATTTTTTTATTTATTTATTTATTTTTTTATTTTATTTTTTTTTTTTTTTGAAGAAAATAATTCAAGAATAACGAAAAATATATAATTTAATACGATTTCACAAGCCAAAATAATAAAAATTTTGTTTTGACATATTTGGAAGTCTATAGCCGGTTAACGCCCCGATAAAAAGGTATACATTATAAAACATTTTTTTCTTCTTATAATGCTATGCAACCCAATAGGTCTCAATGACGCTCAAGGAACCAAGTAACTGCAAATTTAGCATCTTGGGCTCCCTACTATTATGACAATGTCGTGACCAGTTTAGAGCTGTTTTTCAAACCTTAACCCTTAAGCATGATTTTCCTTTGTGACCAATTAGGATTTTGTTTATATTCTAAGTTCCGAAAGTGGGAAAAAATAAGTAAAAAAATCTTGTGTTATGTTTTTCTTTATTTTGACAAAAAACTGCTTTGTTGTCCAAAAGCAACATTATGCGAAAAAAGAACTTGCCCATTTAAAAATAAAAAGAAAATTAAAGTAAGTAAATACGATATATATTTTAACTTTTAGTCTATATGCAAAGCTCTAAAACAGTTTTTTGGAATTGGGTAAACACAGAACACAAAACCAGTCCATATTTTTCATATTTTGTGTTTTTGTGTATATAAAATTTACAAAGGTACCCCCTTTACATTTTATTTTTTTCTTTTAAATACAGGGTAGTGCCCTTTTGATCAGGTCTGATTTCCTATAGAAACACATATTGAATGAGTCACCTTTTTTGTTTTTTCTGCAATTCCTTGTTCCAAACTGCTCGTCCAGCAACCCTTAAAAGGACCAGCTATTCTAATTTTAGTGAGGGTTTGGTCATTTTTGAGAAAAAGAAAAAACAAAAATATATGTTTTTGTTTAAAAACTGTGATACCTATAATGTAATTTAATGTTTTTAGAAAATCATTACATTTTTAATAAAAAAATAATAACACTTGTTCTCCGAACGCATAATGTTGCTTATAAGCAACAAAAGAAACTTTATACTTCTTAAACATATTTATCCTTTCTGAATTAAAAAAAAATATGCAAATTAAGCGTAAAAAAAACCGCAGTTCTCTTCGGCGGCCACTTTTAAAATCAGCTAATTAGAGGACCATATACTTATTTACTAAATTCTGTATGTAAATACTACTTTGAGTGATATGTAACTTATAAGATACAACATGCAGAACAGTTTAACGCGATTTGAGTAGATAACACGCATTAAAATGAATAATGTTGCTTAGAGGCAACCCGATGCATTTAAGGGTTAAGTTTCACATTTTGGGCCGATAAATAGATGGAGCTGATAGAGCCCTTACAGCCTGACGATAAAGCAGCTCCTTTTTAATAAAATGAAGAATGCTTAGTGTTGAGAGGGACACCATTTTCCAAATATGAGAACATATTCCAAAGAAAGTCGAGATACATACAAAGTGCATAAAGTAAAAGAAAAAAATACCTTTTGAAAAGAGAAATCTCAGCTATTTGTAAGCTGCCGTGGGAACAGATATAATGTGTTTATGCCAGTTAAGGTTATTCTCGAATGTGACGCCCATTAGAATAAAAAAATATGTCTTTGTTCTGCAGCAATTGGCCGCTCACAAATACAGGATGAGTATTTGATAACTTTTTCCCAACAAAATACATCTTTGTGCTTTAGGTGCATTAAATTGGACAAGATTTTTGGAGACACAACCCAATATTAAATTAATGTCATGTTAAAGAGGTATTTGCATCGCCCTACGTTGGTTTTCTAAGACAGGCTTAGAAAATGCTTTAAGAACCCGAAAACCGGAGTGAGAGGGGACACTGATTATGGATGAAAGTTGGTCGTTGATGAGAAGAACAAACAAAGTTGGTGCCAGTACTGAGCGCAAAGGCATCCCAGCATTAACTTGGTGAAAACTTGAAGAAGGGCCATCCACAATTAATAATATACGTCAATTAGAAAAAAAAGCGCAAAGCCAAGAACAGAGTTTAGTCGGAAAGACCGTCAGAAGAAAGTTCAGTAAGAAGCGAATAATGTCAGAACTAGTCAAGGTTCCGTTACTATCAAAAGCAACGATCTGGGATTTACCTAGAAACTCAACTGAGACGTGTTAAGGCCGTATGACACAAAAAAATATATAATGGCCTTTCATGCAAAATGTTGTGTTTTGTAAAATACTTCGAGAGAATTTGCAGAGTTAATAAATGTGTCTATTACTTTACAAAGAAATTAGAGAAGTGCAATATGTTTATAGTTAAGGGCTTCAGAACTAAAATGGTAAAAGTAACTTTGTTTAAAAAATTGGACTTAGTGTATTTTTATATTGTATATATACAGATATGAATCCCACATACTAAGAAAAACTAGTTTCAATTTAAGCAGAAAACAAATTTCTTTTAACTTTAGGGACAAATATCTTAAAATATTTTTCTGGCCTTACACCACTCTGGTTCTGAACCTCTTAGTTAGATGAAAGAATTTAATATGCTTTCTTAGAAATACGTTGAACCCGTGTTTATCGATCCACTGTGTAACCTCAGTGTTGAAAAAATCCGATTACGTGGTACTTCTCCGAAAACTATCGGCAAATAGGAAGCACCCAATTATTTACAATGTGCGCCCGTGGTGTACATACTGCATGTGGTGGCGATACTTTACTTTTCCTTTTTTACCGCGGTCGAATCTTTAAAGACTGCCTTTTTAGTTATGAAGCATCGAACATTGAATAAAAAATCATTAAACATTAGTTCTGTATTTATACCTCACTTTCACATACTTTAATTTTAAGCCATATTTTTGTGTTGTCCAATTTTAATTAAAATAAATACAAAACTTTAATATGTACACCAAAAAATAGCTGTGTTATATGTCATAAATTTTTAGAAATAAAATGTAGCTTGTGAAATATATTAGCTAGTTATATTGGGTTTAAAAATTAAATGGTTTCATAGGTAATTTATTTAATGTTAAACTCAGTTTTCTTTGATACCTCTTATACCGTAGCAGCTTAGTAAGGAGGTTCACAGGCAATCCGTGAAAAAGAGACGGTCTTATGCGTGTAGAATATCATCATGACCCGCACTTGTGCATCGGTCCGATTTCTACCGTACAAGGACAAAAAGTATATTTGCAAATATACAGTCTTAAGAAAATCGATATTTAGTTTTAATTCAGTTTGACAATAGACCTAGCTTTAATCCCACTCCCCCTAAAAACACCGTTTAAATATTAAAATGTAGAACTCTTTTTGCACATTAAATCAAAATAAAAACATAAAAATGACAAATTCTTCCTTTAGACTTTTTTGCCTTTTAACGGTAGATTTGTTGTTACTTTACTTGCCTTTGGACGTTTTGAATTAGCTTTTTCATAGGTCTTTTAGAAAACTTGCCAAAAAAATATAAAGTAGCTATCAAAACTCAAAAATGATGACAAAAAGCAGTGTTTAATGCGGGTAAACAGCCCTTTAATACGTTTGTTATAGTTTATTTGTTTTTAGGAATATAAATTTAAACACAATATTATTTGGCAGTTCTCCAGAATAAAGATATTTAATAGTCATTTTAAATAACTTAAACTCTTTATATATTATAAAGAGCTATTCTTCTTTTGCAATAATATATTAAAAAATAGAATTATTTTAAAATAAATAAAATATTAATGAATTTATTTAATATAAAATAATTATTTTTATTTAATTTATATAAAAAGTACTTAACGATGCTGCGAGACGTGAACTGATCCCTTGGACGCACCTCAAAAATGTAGAAAACGTTTTACTAAAAATGATTAATAATCTGACTTTAACATTAATTTTGTAAAATTAATTGATTGGTAAAAGAAACACCTTTGGGTACCATAACAAGTTAAAAATAAAAATAGTAAATAAGTTTTGCCTTATGATAAGTTTTTTTATAGATATTTCTCTACATGTTTAAAAACAGTTTTCCACATTTTTGCATCCACAATCTGCATATAATAATTTATATGCATCTCATATCAGTTTTGCTATAACAGCTTTACACTTCTGAGGTGCGTTTAAGGGATCAATTCACGTCTGGCAGCCTTGTTAAGAACTTTTTATAATTAGATTATTATAAAATAATTTCGACCGGAAGCTTTTGAACCTAATTTAAGGAGTTGCAAATTTTTCTGTAAGTTTTTTATTTTTTATATAACCTAAATGTTTAGTTTATTATTAATAATTTATTCCTTTAAAGTAATCTTAATTCTTATTATGTTATTGCAAGAGCAGAATAGCTTCATAATATACAGTGTGTCTACGTAAGTTGGCGTCATATGTGAAACTTTTGTATTATTGATTTTAAGAAAAAAGCTATTCTTTAAAAAAGTTCTGCGTGGTTCAAAACCTTAAAAACCACCACCAAATATCAAATTGTATCAGTCATCTACGATGTTGGGCCAAAATGTAATTTTTGCTTAAGAGTAGAGCTTCTGTACTTTTGCTTATTACAAAAATTGTTAAAAAGAAAAGATGTTTAGAATTAAAAAGTACTTCTATATATGCAATTTTGTTTAATTAAAAAAAAATATTTTTGATTTTACATTTCGTAATTATAAATGTCATAGGACAGTTTTACATAAACTTTTTAAATTTATTGTTATTGTATTTTAAAATAAATTTATATGAAGCTGTACCATTATTTTAACATAGAAAATTACGGTCTTAAGATTCTTGATCGATTCTTAAACCACCCTGTATATCTCCATTGTGCATCTTTGTCATTCTGAGAACTATTAAGTGTTGCACATAATAATTGCGGCCATTAGTGACGTCACGGCAAAGATTTGTTGATCGGCGCGCAGATAAAACTATTTTTGCAATTATTGTGTGAAATGAAACTAAATGATTTATAATTAATCCATCTGTGTGGTCTCTTCTTACGGATACATGAAAAACGGTATCAAGATGGTATGTTATGCCTAAAGGTGCTATTTAGGTTTTTTTTTGCCTAACACTTTGTATATCCCGTTTTAGTTCTAGGCATTTAATTCAGATTATTTCCCTCATAAGAATATAGACCAATCAGAAGCCACCATTTTTTGAATAAATTTTGTTTAGATAAGTGATTAAACCACATGTGCTGTTTAACCGCGAATAAATTTCTGTCATTTAAACTGGTTGTCAAATTGATAGAAAATGTCACACTTTATTATCAGTAAAATTCTATGTTGTTGGCTTTAATGTAAGTTTTTAGGAAATAATCTAGCCGTATACCACTCGACCCACAAATTCAAATCTATTACCTACTACCCAAATATTTTTTGCAAGTTTATCTTGGCAAATAGTTTCATGGACAATAAATTTTGAAATAAAACCTTCGACTCGCTTCGCGGTCTCGTGTGTTTATGAAATTATTGTACATTCAACTATTTTCCAAGAAAAACTTGCTTAAAATATTTTTTTAATAGTTTAATCGATTAAATTTATAGGTCTTGTGATATAATATATGATTATTTCCCTCGATAGAAAATAAACCAATCAGAAACCGCCATTTTTCCGGATAAATTTTGTTTAGATGAGTGATTAAAATCACATGTGCTGTTTAACCGCAAATAAATTTATGTCATCCAAACTAGTTGTCAAAATTGAAAGAAAATGCCAAACTTTATAATCAGTAAAATTCTGTGTTTTTGGCTTTAATGTAAGTTTTTCAGGAAATAATCTAGCCGTATACCACTCGACCTACAAATTTAAATCGATTAAAGTACCCAAATATTTTTTGTAACATTGACTTGGCAAATAGTTTCATGGACAATAATTTAATAAAAACCCTCAACCGCTTCGCGGTCTCGAATTTATAATATCAAAATAAAAACCCTCGACCGCTGCGCGGTCTCGTGTTTTTATTAAATTATTGTACATTCAACTATTTTACAAAAAAATCTTACCTCCAATATTGTTAAGGTAGTTTATTCGATTAGACTTATAGGTCTTGTGATATAATATATGATTATTTTCCCTATTATACTACGGCAGCCTAATAGGATACGAACTGCACCCATTTGTTTACCGGATAAAAACTTTTTATATTAAAAAAAGGTATTTAAGCAAAGGTACTGCTTTAGGGCTGCTTAAAAAAGGTGGTCAAGGCTATACCGAGTGTTTCTCACACCATAACTTTGTTACTTTTAAAGATAGGAAAATTAAATTTAATATGCCAGTATTTGACATAGTTTTGGACTGGTTGATGTATTCACTTACTCAAATTCTAAATGGCACCACTGATATATTTTATTTTATTTTGATAGAATATGACATTCTAAATAACACCTCATATGCCTTTTTTTTGCCACTTCTGTTGTTAAAAATTTTATTTTTGAAATTGCAATCTAGAGTGCCATGATAAGGTTAAAAAACGGTTTATTTAAAGTCAAGTAGACATGAAAAAGTAAAATTGATCGGCTTTTGTTTTTACGGCTCTCAGGGCGGAATTAAAGTTTTCTAAGTCCAATTTATGGTCATCAAGTCCTCGTTGACTCCAAAATTGTATTACGTCACTTGACGGCGCCTGATTGGTTTAACCGGAAGTAATATAAACTTTAATATTTTAAATGAAACCCCTTGTATATTTTTACAATTTAAATTCTACAGGTAATTCCTGATATAAAATAACGAAAAGACCCATAACCTAACTTTTTTGGTTTTGGAGAAAATGTCGTTTGAAAATGTCCAAACGACAGCAAAACATGCAGTTTTATGGGAAAACAAATGAACTTTACAACAATTTCAAATGCTGAAAATAGTTCTTTTTAAAAACTCTGCCTTTAGACACCATTATAATAATACTTCCTGTTTCACCGGAAGTGCTGTAAAATTTGAACTTCTACGTATGGTAACCCTGGTAATTTTAATGGAACGCCCCATATATTTTTAAAATTTCAAATTTTTAAGCTATTTTCGATATAAAACCTATAATTTACCCATTACCTATCTTTGTTAGTCTTAGAGAAAACGGCGTTTGAAAAGGTTCAGACGACGACACAATATCCATGAAACTGTTTTGTTTATTTGAGGTCGTTGGGACACTTTCAAACTCCGTTTTTTCAAAACAAAAAAGGGTTATGCGTATATTATAAATTTTATATCAGGAATAGCTAAAAAATTAAAAGGTTAAAAAATATTTAGGACGTTTCAATAAAATTACCAGGGTTATCATACTTAGAAGTTCCAGTTTTAAGCACTTCCGGTTAAACAGGAAGTAGTATTATAATTAATAATAAACTAAGGTAGAGTATTTTAAAAGAACTATTTTAAGCATTTTAGATTTTGTGATGTTCCCATTTTTCCCATAAAACTGCATATTGTGTTGTCGATGTCATTTGGACATTTTCAACGTCATTTTCTCCAAAACCAAAAAGTCAGGTTATGGATCTATTGAAGATTTTATATCAGGAATGACCTGTGGAACTCATATCCTAAAAAATATACAGGGTGGTCCATTTAAAATACCAAAGTTTATATCACTTCCGGTTAAACCGTTAAACCGGAAGTAATACACAGATGTTATGATATCTAAAATTGGCATCTGGTAATACAATATAATTTCCTAAATTTGGAAACTACACGATTGCACTGAAGAAAATAAATTGCTGGAAAGTTATTTCGTTGTCACCCGGTCCCATTCTTTCCAGGCGTGTACCCAACAAAAGACCATCCAATAAATGAATCCGCCTAACTAATATAGAGCATATCTTCCAAACGGTATAGTATACAACATTAGTAATAAGTAATAATCTTTTTACAAAACTAATTAAACAAATTTATTGCGATAAGATCGTATCCAATTCGATAATTAATCAAACGGGTCTAAAAACGACCAAACCATGTAACTGTGCTGTGTCTGTAAGAATATTAAGTAAAAGAGCAGATTCTCATCATTATTATGGATGGTTATTCAATAACAAATACCTTTCATCAATAATTAGGTGTTTATAAACAGTGACGGATCCAGTCTAATTTAATATAAGAACGTAAATAACAACAAATTTGACGAATTTTCAGTGCTCACTTGCTGAAATCGCCCATTTCATGAAAAGGATATCCACTTCATGAAACGCACCCGCTTAGTGTAATATGAATTATTTTCATTATCTGCACAAAATATTTGTCCATGTCATGAAATGGATTCTTGTTTTATGCTCTTAATGAAATTTTGTTAAATTTCATCAAGTGGATAAGCACAATGATATTTTCATGTAATGGCTAACAGCCATTACATGAGTAATTTAACAATTTCCGTAGTTTTAAAATGGTCTGAATATATAACAAAAACGTACTCTAAAATAACAGAATATGTATTTCAAAATTAAAAGTTATTCTAAAACTATTTTAAATAATATAAAAGTACCTAACGATTTTGCTTCTAGGTATAAAATATTTATGTTAACTATATGACATATATGTACTTATTAGTGGTTATTATAACAAAACGAGTAACATAAAATAATTATTATAACAAAACGAGTACCTAACATAAAACTAATTAACCTTTATTAGCACAGGATAAAGATGAATGGCATCTACTGTTACATAAAGTTTTCATTTTAAAGCAAACACATCTCTTCGTATTGCATTGAGTTTTGGAGGCCTTGCAGGAACATTTAAAAAGCCTTGTTGTCTTATTGCAACGGCCTTGTACTTACTTTTTAATTTAGCAGCTTGAATTTTCTTAATTATTTCTTGTTGCCGTTGTCGTGTGTAAACTTTTTTCCCGGGTTTGTCACTATAATAATCCCTAAGTTTATTATAAAATTCGTCTTTTGGTTAAACACAGGTTCCACTAATTCAGCCATATCTTACTCACAAAGTGCACAGCTCAGTGACCGTTACATGAAACGAACATTGTGCTTATCCTTCGGCTTATCCACTTGATGAAATTTAACAAAATTTCATTAAGAGCATAAAACAAGAATCCATTTCATGACATGGACAAATATTTTGTGCAGATAATGAAAATAATTTATATTACACTAAGCGGGTGCGTTACATGAAGTGGATATCCTTTTCATGAAATGGGCGATTTCAGCAAGTGAGCACGACATATACATCTCTTATCAGTTCTGCTATAACAGCCTTAAAAGTGCACTTTTCTTATCCAACTTTAAAAACGAGAATATTCCCAATTCGGCTGTATGTTTTTTTGTGTGCATGTTACACGATTACTGCTGCGTCCTCCGCAGTAATCCCGTAAAAAACAAAGTCAGGATCGCGAGGGAGAAAGGTACTTGACCTATTTTTTTCTCTACCGTACGTTGTTCGTGCGTTAAAGCTGCCTCTAGGTAGGGAACATATGCTTGATAATAAAAAGGCGCATTTAGAAACGACAATCTTCAAACGAAAAGAAGGTACTAGATTAGTGTCGTTGTTACAACGATAGTGTTTTTAGACTACAGTAAAAATCACAAGCACGTGTAATTTTTGATTTGTTGAAAGCGCGCAGACGGTCATGCAAAACTGCTCACATTGGGGGTGGGGGGCATTATTAAATTTTATATTTTATTATTGTTTAATAAATTTATAAATGCGGAGGTTTTGGGGGCGTAAAATTGTCTTTTACACCCGGTCGTACAAAAAAGCCTGTTTTATACAACCGGGCGTAAAATACAATTTTACGCCCCTCTTGGAGGGCGTAAAATTGCACTAGGGCTAAAAAGCATCAAAAACGCCCGCATTTATAAATGACGGCGAAAAATACCATTTAAAAAACCATAATATAATTTAATAATGCCCCATTTTTTTTGGGTAAAACAACAATTTTCATTTAAACATATGTTAAAAGTCTACTGATTACAATTTGAAATATTAAAAGCTGGAAAATTTTCTCCTAACTACAGAGAATGCTTATATTAATTTCAGTCGTACAAAAATATTGTTTGCTGACTGACAACTTTCAGCCGCGGGCGTAAAGGTGCTATTTTACGCCCTTGGTACAAAAATAACTATTATATCTAATAATAACATCTTTTTTATGATTCTTAATTTTTAGTGAGTTTTATTATTGTTTTTCGGTTTAATTGTTGTAAAAAATGTTTATTATTCTGCTAGATGGTTGGTTGGCTGAGTTAAGGCGGGTTTGGCCCAACTGCAGCCAGCCCTTTCTTGCTACAGAAGGCCGCTTCTGTTTACCGGGTCTAACAGATTTTCGCCAAGATGATCATGCGGAAAAGAATTCAAAAATTTTGTTTGCGTGTTTGCCAAGTTTATAGTTTTCCCCCAGAGTAGAAAATTTTAAAATTTTAAAAGGACCACTCTAATTTTTATTATTGTAATCAATTGTCATGGGTCAATTTTTTATGACTTGATATTATTGTTTTTTTACTACTGTTAATTTCGGAGATATGGCATGATGCTTCTTTCAAAATTAGTACGAAAACGACTACGTATGGTTAATTATCTCAAAATCGATTCAACTGAAATTCATCAAAATTAGTCGGGAAGTAACTGGACATTCTAAATTGAGGAATTGCATTTGCGATGTTTCATAATTAAATTTTCTTATTTTCTTTCCTTAACTTTTTTAAAGATTCTTGAAAACATCGCAAAAATTAATTTCCTAAATTAAGAATGTCCAATTATTTTCCTGTCCTAATTTGGCAAATTTCGGTTCGATCATTTGTGAGATAATTGACATACCTGCTTGTTTTTATATTTATTTTGAAAGAAGCATGACTGCCGATATCTCGGAAATTGACAGGAGTGAAAAAACAATAATATTCATAATAGGGTTAACCAAGAGAAAAAAGTATAAACTTGACAACATCGCAACTATAATTTTTGAGTTTTTAATGAATAAGGGTTCTTTTCTTCCCTTCGTCGTAAGGCTTGAATGTTGTGGGACCCATTAAATATGCCTACTTTCTTCAAGGGTCTTCTTAGATGACAGTGGCCTGTCAAAAGTCCAACTATTTGTCTTAATTGAGCAAGACCCATTTGGAAGACTTCAGCTATAAGTTTCTTGGAAGGGCCACCTAGTGTAATTTTTTCTTAAATCCGCACCTGTGGTCCGGTTATATATCGCATTTTTTAATAGTTGTCATTATCATCAGATCGCAATCATCGCAATGGCGATGGCGGTAGAAATTTTCATAATCTCATAATAAACAAATTATTTTAAATATGCCAATTTGCAAACTGGTCACGTATTAGGTTACCTGTGTTGTTTTTCGCCTGTCGTGTAAACCTTAAAAAAATAGTTGGTTAGGTGAAAACCACACATTACGCTTTGTTTGGTAAACAACTTAATTATTACCAGAGAAGGGTATGTTTTTAACGAAGCTTCTTATATTTTTAGACAGTTTCTAGTATTTTTATTGTAGCTACTGTTACTTTTACTTTAGTTACTATTACTTTTGTTTCAGGTTAACTACTTACTTTAGTCGTTTTTATACTTTTATTTATAAGCATCGATGCCAAAAAGGCACGTCATTTATTTGACGTCATCAGGTACTTTATTAGCCATGTTATTAGATTGGATAAGTGTTACCACCAATATCGAAGATACGGTTTAGCGCCATTTCACATTAAGTTGAAAACGGAAAAACGGAGACGGACCAACGTAACGAAGTCTATAGAGTCTTATGAAACCTTTCATACGTAAAGAAAGTGGCGAAACGGACGAAAACCGAGCGAGAGACGGAAAGCACTTTGCCTGCCCCAGATGGTCAACCCAGGTAGACGGGCGCGACCCTTCGAGATACATTGTACTAAATAGACACGTACCCCGCTTGCGGGTTTCCGATTTGTCCTTAGTATATAAAGTGTCTTGAGTGACGATTGAGGTGATATTTTTCAGAATTTATGTTTAATTATTTTTCATAAATGGCGCATTGTAACCTTGATATTACGTTTTTTATATCACTGGTGGAAGGCAGACCTGTGCTGTGTGATAAGACATTAAGTTTATACAGCGTGTCTGTGAAGTTCTTACCAAATGGGAAACTTTTTAATTATTAACTTTACGAAAAAAGTGCCTTTTCATAAAATGTCCTGCTTGATGAGAAAATACATTTTCACCAAAATATTTGTATTTTGGATGTATAGGAGTGGCCTAAAAAAGACCTGTTTTTAAATTAAAATACAGGTAATTTCCTAATTACGGTACCAAACTTTAAAGGGTGATTTCTTACGTCATTTTATAAAGAAAAGTTCCTATAAACATATGTCCGGAGTTGCTTTGTTTTTGAGGTTAAAGAAGTTATTTTTTAAAGTCGGTATTTTATAAATATCTTAAATACGAAGCCAGCTACGAAAAAAATGCACGATACTAAAAAGTTGTACTTTTAGTTCCTTTATAGGAAAAAAATATTAAAACTACATTGGCATACATTTTACTCTCAATATTATAGACATTAGACGCCTAGTCAATCTAGTTAAAGATTTACAAGCGCTTTATTACATCAGACAAACTTACCAAATTTCATCCAAATCGGTTTAAGGGTATTTAAGACTATTTATAAAATACTGAGTTTTTAAAAAACTTTAAAGCCCTGTATCTCAAAAACAAGACTCCGAACATATGTTTATAGGAACTTCATAAAATGATATAAAAATCACTCTTTAAAGTTTCGTACCGTAGATAGGAAATACTTTGTATATTAATTTGGAAACAAGTCCTTCAACATACAGTTATTTTGTGGAAATTTATTTTCTCATCAAGCAGGACTTTTTATGACGAGGCACTCTTGTTCGTAAAGTTAATAATAAAAAAGTCTCCCACTTGGTAAGAACTTCCGAAGACATGCTGTATAGGGACAAAAAGGCCTGAAGCCATGGGTCATACTTAAGGATGATTTTGAAAAGATGGAATTTCTCATTTTAGCGTTTTTCTGCTGAAAAGAATTTTAAAAATGGTTGTTTAAGTCATCAAAAGATGAAATTGTCATTCTAAAGTAATTAAAAAACTTCTCCTCATACCATCGAAGTTCCTCAAATGATGTGTAAAATGTAACAATTTTTTCCCTTTTTATATTAATGGGGTGCACTAAATAAATTCTTTGTTGTCGTCGACCGTATAAAACCCACAAGGCGATAAAGCGTTCCCGCTCCATACCGTTCATGGTCAAACTACTACTGCGACTTTAAAATCTTGAACCGGGTAAACAAGTATGAATAGACTTGTTTGATTACTCATCCGTCGCCCGTCTTTCCTTTTTCCGCTTAATGTGAAAAGGCGCTTATAGTATTATTAGAAAACGGTTGCGCAACACTTGCAGTTTCGTCAAATTCTAGACACCACTGACCTTAGAATAAAATATACCCTTATTTAGTATATAGCATTTCGCATAATATTTGTTTTATCAATATTATAACTAAGTTTTTAAATCATAAAAAGCCGTTAAAGAATAAAGAGCAGCCACGCAGTCATCTATCAATATAATAAATAATATGGTAAAAGTACATTTTCAACAAATAAATGTCAAAGCATACTAGACGCTCAGGTATCGGTACGCTCACGGACTGGTCAAATATTTTACATGCTATTTTAATATCATTCAAGGTCATTTATTTAAAAAGCATGTAAAATTTTTGGCCGAACCATGAACGTACCGAGACTTGAGCGCCTAGTGTGCTTTCACCTTAAAGCACTTAACTTTTCTTTTATTGAGTAAAAATGCGCAATTAGAAAAGCGGGAAAAGGATTCTCCTTGTTTGAGCTTCCGCAAGTGCAAGTAAATACTTCTGTAAGCTATGTACTTAATCATATTCAGCAAATAAACATTATTTGCTCTATATTTTTTTTGTATCAATTCAGTTTTTCTCCAAGTGTACTTTCAGCATATAGTGCGGAGAAGTTCAACATTTTGCAATAGAAACATCGTTTTTTAAAGTTTAAAGTAACGATTTCATAAAAAAACGCGTTACTTTTAAGGTAACGAGTTACTTTTTTAAAAGTAACGAAGTTAAGCTTCGGACACAATACCCAGCGTCAGCGTCGAGCGGCTGATTTTAAAAACAAGTTCTTTTGTTATCGCATAAAGATCAAAGACAGCGCTCTCACATTTTCCGCTCAACGCTGGCCGCTGATGATGACGCTTAGTATCGTGTCTGAGGCCTTACAGTTAGTCTTTCTAGTAAAGTAACTATAAAACTTAGGTAACGCGTTACTTTAAAAAATAACAAGTTACTTCTGAAAAGTAACGCTGACACCTCCGGCTATGGTAACGGTAGTCGATAAAATGACCCATCATTGGAACACCAAAACCATGTGAATTTTAAAAGATTTTTTGCAGAAACCCTTTAGGATATTTCACACATTAAACAACAAAACAAATTATTGTCTCCGAAAACCTATATCGGTGTCAAGATTATTTTCGCCTTTCTCTAATTATAAGAGAGCAAAATGAATATTTATTTTATTTTATAGCTACTAAGCAGTAAAATATACCAAATAGTGTCGTTAAAATTAACAGTATTTAAGAATAACAATCGCTACTAAATAACCAGTTAAATATTTGCCCATAACCATCAAAATGGAAATGTAAATTGAGTTGTAAGAAAGAGGCGCGAAATCGAAGAAATGTCAAGAATACATTTTTCTTCATAATCAACCGTTAGGTAAGCGTTTTTGTTAGGTCTCTACTTTACTTGAATCGTTTATTGGAGAAACCAACCAATTGAAATTTTTGGCGAAAATGAGAGTTATATTTATGTAAATCACGTTTTTATGTAAAAGTTAGTCATTTATCATGCGCCTGTGTATGCTTAATTTTATAACAAAAATTGTGTTAGTACAGAAACATTTTTTTTAATGATCAAGCGTTTGGTAAGCGTTTTTGTTAGGTCTCTACTTTACTTAAGTCGTTTATTGCAGAAACCAGCCAAATACATTTTTGGCGTAAATGAGATTTATAATGATTTTCAATTGTATTATGTAAACCTACGTTTCCTGATTTCATAGCAAAAAGTCCCGATTTACGATATGAAACAAAAAATGTAACTATTTATTTTTAATTCCTTTACATGATATTAATTTAGTGAGAATTGTTCGTTAATCGCAAGTCAGCAAAGCGACGAAAGGAATCGACTGTTGGCAGGATCTGTCAAAGCAATTTTGTAGTAAAAGAAGAATTTCGGACTTCCATTGTCTTTATTAATTTATTCACACAACGTTTCGGGCAGTACTATCTCTGTCCGTTTTCAAGTGTAAACTAAACCTAATTCCTAAAGCTACTGAGTTTATATACACTAGGGCAGATCATTCACCCGTGATGGAGTTGGGTTCGTTCAAGCGTGGGGTTGTTCACCTAAGGCGCCGGCATTAGTACGCTTTAATAGTGGTTTCCAAATGTTTGGTATGTCCACACTTGGATTACTAAAAACATTATTATTGTTTTCAATAAAGACGGCTTCCTTAAATTTGCGCTTTCTCCAATGTGGTTCCCTGTGAACAACCCGTGCTTCTGACCACTTGATATTGTGTTGTAGAGACCACACATGGTCAGCGATCCCTATTTCGATGTGTCCCCCTCTGTGTGTGTTGTTTGTGCTCTGCCAGTCTTACATTTAAAGGGCGTTTTGTTTCTCCAATGTACGACCCCCCACATTGGCATGGTACCTGGTAGATACAATCTTTCTCTTGTGTGGATAAATCGGGTTTTGTTTTTGTCAAAAAACTTCGTAACGTAGATCCAGACTTAAAGACGGTTTTAATTCCATATTTCTTTGCTATTCGTCTAATCTTTTCGGACGTTCCTTTCACATATGGAATTGTTAAAAGAGAGAAAGTATCTTGATCAGGTGGTCGCACTGGTGGTTCCACATTACAACTATTTATAATTTTATTTATAGATCTCTCAGCATAACCATTCTGAAGCAAATCCATTTTGATATTTCCTAGTTCTGTATCCAGGATTGCTTTGTCGCTGCATATTGTGGTTGCGCGTTTATATAGCGTTTTTATTATTCCCAGTTTGGTTACTTCAGAATGGTTTGATTGAAAATTAAGATATTGTCCCGTGTGTGTGTGGTTTCCTATATACAGATGTGTTAATTGTTCCATTAGACCTACTGACCAGAACATCCAGAAAAGGAAGACATCCATTTTCTCTTTCTCTATAGTAAATCTAATGGAGTTATTTATTGAATTAAGGTGGTTGAGAAAACAGTCTAGTTGTCTGTCTGTTCCATTCCAGATTATAAAAGTATCGTCGACGTATCGAAGCCAGATTTTTGGTTTGAATGTTGCGGTGTTAATAGCATGCGTTTCAAACCACTCCATGTGTTCTTCACAGGGAAAGCGCAAATTTAAGGAAGCCGTCTTTATTGAAAGCAATAATAATGTTTTTAGCAATCCAAGTGTGGACATACCAAACATTTGGAAACCACTATTAAAGCGTACTAATGCCGGCGCCTTAGGTGAACAACCCCACGCTTGAACGAACCCAACTCCATCACGGGTGACAGACTGCCCCAGTGTATATAAATTCAGTAGCTTTAGGAATTAGGTTAAGTTTACACTTGAAAACGGACAGAGATAGTACTGCCCGAAACGTTGTGTGAATAAATTAATAAAGACAATGGAAGTCCGAAATTCTTCTTTTACTACTGAATCAGTGTCTACCACATTCAGATAGACGTAGCAATTTTGTAATATCTGTTTAACTTGAAAATGCTGCTAAATTTTATAAATAAATTAAAACAAGAAAAGACCCCCCGCTAAACTTAAACATACCAGAAATTAAGGTGTCCGGACATTGGCTAGAGAATTTATGGCAACCCTCTCTTCTAGGTGAGTCCCAGATCGTTGCTCTTAATATATCTAAAGCTTTCGATCAGGTCTGGCATGACGCACTTTAATAAACTTCCCTCCTACGGTTTTCTAACTAAACTCTGCTCTTGGCTCTCCAGATATCTTTCTAATCGACGTATATCAGTCATTGTTGATGGCCACTCTTCAAGCTTTCACCAAATTAATGCTGGAGTGCCTCAGGGTTCAGTAATCGCACTAACTTTGTTTCTTCTTCACATCAACGACCTTCTTTCTTCCACAACCAATCCCATTCATAGTTACGATGACGATAGTACCCTTCACTCCACTTTCCATGTTCTCAAACCAATCTCTTAACCCGACTTGGAAAGCAAACGCAGGGCGATGCAGATATCTCTTTCACAGGATCTCAATTTAATATTGGATTGGAGTCGCCAAAAATCTCGTTCAATTTAATGCATCCTAAATCACAATCATGTTCCTTGTCGCGAAGAAAATCATCAAACACTCACCCTTTGCTTATGAGTGGCCAGGTTTTGCAGGGCGGGGCACATTCAACCTTGTAGGCGTCACATTTGAGAATAACCTTAGCTGGCATAAACACTTTGTATCTATAGCCACCGCAGCTTTAAAAAAGCTTGGATTTCTTTTCCGAGCCAAACAGTATTTTTTCCTTCCAATTTATACACTTTGTATGTGTCCCAAATTTGACCCTCTCTGGAATATTGTTCTCATGTCTGGGGAATGGCATCCCCTACAACCCTCAGTATTCTTGATGCCATTCAAAGAAGAGCTGTTCGTCTTATTAATGATTCTTTACTTACTCAAAGACTTCCTTCTCTTGCCAATCGTCGAGCTGTGGGAGATCTATCGCTCTTTTATAGATACTTTTACGGCTTCTGCTCTGACGAATTATCCAGTATAGTCCCTCCTCTTGCAGCTCCCAACAGAGAAACTCGTAGTGCCGCACGTATGCATCCCTATACGGTCCAATTGGACAGGCCCCGAACTTCCATTTCGTTCGTTCTTTTATCCCTAGAGTTTCTTAGACTGTGGAACCTACTGCCAGCGAAGGTCTTTCCTTCTCCCCCAAATCTTCAAGTTTTTAAGTCCCGTGTTAACAAACTTCCTCTTACCTTGCTTAAGACACCCACGGTACGTTAGTATTTAGGCTCAGCCTTCGTGGATTGTCCAAAGATAAAAAAAATACCACAATAACTAATTCTGCAGCTCCATTGAAATTTTAATAAATTAATAATGGACGCATAATTATCCTTTTGATTTACGTTCAAAATCTTAATTAAACTCGTTAAATATCCGACGATATACGAGAACTGCCAGCACATAATTACCCATTCAATGCATATAAATAAACTCTTTGCATCGAAAGTGGTACAAAAAAGAATAAAAAGGATAATAAAGTGGGCCGATTAACACCTAATACGTATAGTTTTAATAAAGAATTAAAAATTATATCCCGCATAAAAATAACTTTTTCTTATAATTTAAATAACATTCAGAAGATTAGCGTTACTTCAATCTATGGTAAATGGTCATGACGATGATGAATGATGCAAAAGTAAGGGAAAATAAGAAGGAAAATTTAATTAAGTTTAGCTTACAATCATTTCTATTTGTAGGATAAGCTAAAAATATAAGTTAAGGTAAGCTAATTACCTTTTTTAGAAGCCAGATTTTCGCGATCAAAATATAAAGGTATTTTACACCAAGGCCATACCAAAAGTTTCATTTTTTTTAATACTTTAAATCCAAGGTGTCCGCTAATTATTGGTACACACAAAAAAGTAGTTTCAAGCCTAATATATTCAGTTTGACACTAACGTATGCATGAATAGAAGCAACGGAGCAACTATATGTAGTGAGATCCACGTTCAATACTTGCTTTGATGCATTGCTTACACGAAAATAACATATTATATCATTTCTTAGATACTATAAGTATTCTTTATTTTAGTTTAAATTAGTTACATTGAGAATGTACTTTAATTTTAGTTTAATACTAAATTATTTTTGATATTGCTTCTGGAAAATTATTAAGGGAAACATAGTATATGATCTCGACAGTTGAGAGAAAACTCCAGCTTTTCGTGTCATTCACCTGGACCCTCTCCAGTGACTAGTTTCGCCTACCTCACAGGACTTATTAAAGTGGCTGTACTGGGTCCATGGTAGTGTTGGGCGATATATCAATAACCGCGATATTTCACAGGTGAATGGAAAATCACTAGCGCTACCAGTGATTTACTTTTTGCAAATACGGTGATCAGTGATCGATGCGAATACTGCAATCGGCATCGACATGACACGCATTGGATGATCGCTGATCGCGCCGATCGAAATATGATATACCTACCTATGAATTATTATTTAAAAATAATATGTGAAGGAAAGCAGTGATTTCAGCTGATATGATATTTATATTGTTTAGACGTGGCGGGTGGCAGGCACCGCCAAGTCAAAGAGAACACAAACAAACGTGCCGCTCGAACGATACCGACAAAACTTGATATTATTTTTACATAATAATATTGCAATATATCACATTAAGCTTGTTGTTGGCACACTTTATATAATAATGATTATTTGAGTTACCAGCCCAAAAATTTTGGTTTCGTTATATTGCTGTTTATTTAATTTGCAGCATAATATTTATTTTTATAAATTAATAAGTATTATGCTGCATGTCATTGAAAACCGATAAGAACTATATAAATAATATCTTCGTATTCGTTGCCAGACACCGAGCTGTTTTTATATTTCCATTTTTAGTTAAATATTTATGTATTTTCAAGTCACTGCAGTATTTGAAATCACTGTTTAAAATCACGGTGATTTAGAAATTACTGTCGCGCTTCACCGGTTACCGAAAAATCTCCGTATTTCCCAACACTAGTCCATGGTAAATAACACGAAAAACAAGAGTCTTATAAGAAAAATGTCATTGTTTGGCGTTAGGATATAAACTCACCGTTGACAATAAAGTTTGGAATAGTTTGAACCACTATTTGAACACAGGATACACAGAAATAAGAAGATATGATCTTGCGCAGGTGGGCGGAGCTTCGCTGTGCTTTTGCTACGTCATCTGGTGACGAATTTAGGTTAAACGTGGTTTAAACGTGCGGATGAAAGTGCGATTTGTTGAGAGATTTGTGTATTTCAAACGGTTTAATCTGGTTTTATAAATATTTTTTTCCAAAATGCGTAAAGGCTTTAGGATAGGAAAACAACACAAATCATAAATATGTAAACCTCTAAAAATGGGTACAATGTGTACCTACGAAAGCCTAACAAAGGGCTGCGCCCAGTTTTGGTGGTACCGAAAATATTCTATTAGATTTAGTTCTAAGTTAGTGATCAGTCTAAAATAAGTCTACTTTAAGTCTTCATTCATAGTTAGGTTTAGTCGTTAAGAAGTATTCAACATTTCTCTAGTCCACATTTATAAAGTTCACTTCTATCTTTTCCTCTCTGTAGTAAGATAATTTATAACTTCCCCCAAATTTAAAATAAAGTTTAAAGTAAAACAAAATATATACTTTTATTTTCTATTAAAAAAACTTCAACGTATAAAATAGTTTAGTAACGGCATAAAGTTACAACAGTTGGTGCTATCGGTGACTACCACATTCGGTAGCATACAACAACTTTACAATAAGACAAATGGACCCATAATTTAAATGTTCAAGAAATTTGGGTATGGCAACTGCTTTTGCTTCTTAAAAAAACAAGATTCACTAACCAGAACTAACTTTATTTTTAATAATTCAGCAAAATTTTAAATAAAAAAAGAATTAAATGAGGATCCGTTATCTGAATGTTTACATAAAATTAGCAAAATTTTTATTTAGTATCATATTTTTTATTAATGTTTTACACATTTTTTACGTACAAATATATTTAAATAAAAAACGTAAAACCAGGTAAATCACGTAAAAAAGGTGTAAAACACGAAAAAAATATGATGCTTAAATAAAAATTAAGTTCATTTTATATTACATTTTAGATATGGGATTCTTATTCAAATCTAAAAACTTTTTTATTTTACATTTTGGTAAAATATTAAAACTAAAGGCAGCTTTCTTGATCCCTTTTCAAATTTTTGTAGTTTTTGGAGCCCCTCTACAAAGCAAAACAAACTTCTCAATGTGAATCTTTTTTTTAAGAAGCAAGAGCAGTTGTATACACGACTTTCTTGAGCATTTAAATTTTTGTTCTATTTGTCCCACTGTAAAGTCCATCCGTGTACGTATGAACTGTAGACTTACAATTTGAATTTATGGTTATTTCCAATGAATTACTATGAAGTAATTGTAGTAGTCATAATGTTATGTGTTTAGTTGATTGTATATATATTTTTAAATAAAATTATTGAAAGCCTTCTCTAGCGTGACTTTTATTTTTAAGAATTCAAAAATAAAAAATATGGTAAATTTTACAACTCAATCGCAAACAGAATCACTCGTTATAACATATAACATAAAAAAAATTTCTTCTCAATGAACGAGTTTGCATATTTGAATAATTATTTTTAGTACTAAACATTTTTTCTTTAAAATATTTTTCAATACTGTCAAAAATAACAGTACTTTTCTCCTGAAGAAAATTCATATTTTTTGAGATACCTCGTATACCACTCAAAACAATTCATAATTGTTGCTTGCATTTTAGGTTTGCAGAACTTATTATGGGGAATAATTTTTTTTCGTAAAATTAATAATAAAAAAGTTGCTCATATATACATTAGAATTATTAATTTTCTATACTTTCCTTCAGTTTTTTCCCAATATTTATTTATTGTATGATAGTTAATAGACTGATAGTTTGATGAATGTTCCATCCAACAGTCGGTAAACATTTTTCTCCTAAGAATGTAAATATAATTTAACATTCAACAAAAAGTTTTATTTTAAACAGAAACGAGAAATTAGAAGTACACATTAACGACTTTAATCTATAAAGAAAAAAGAAATAACTAATCTCTATAATATACCAACTAAAAATAAATTAAACAGTTTTAGAATCCAACCGACGAAAGATATGTATTACTGTTGCGTAAATAAAAATTCGTCACCACATGACGTCACTGCGCGAACCAGACAAATTTAAGCTCGCTATAAATCATATCTTCTTTATCCTTTATATCATGATTTTTCTTGCATTTAGAGTAGGAATGGTTAATTTCAAGTCAAATTTATTTTGTGATCAAATTACAGTGAGATCTTAGGCATCAGTTCAACCTAAGAGCAATAAAATAATTTTTACTTATATTTACAATAAGTATAATTATGTATAATTTAAAAATATATTTTAAAAATAATGGTACTTTTATAATAATTCTAAGCTAGTCTAGAAGTGATATTTAATAATTTTAACTTAACGTTAATTTCTTAATAATAAAATTTTGATTGCTTTGATATAGATTTTTTGTGTGTAAACAGAGTTATATATACTCAGCTATTGTCAAATATAAATAAACAAAATTTTGTGCAAAGAGGTAACTGACCACGAAGAGTTTAAAAATTATATTTGCTAGGTTGCCAAGTTTATGGTTTAGTAGTTTATATATTCAAAAACTGATTTTTAAAAACTGAAAACTGGTATTCGGAAACCAGTTTTTAAAACCGGTTTTCGGTTTTAGCCAAAACCGCGGTTAAACGAAAACCGGTTAACCAAAAAACCGATTTCGGTGGCCAGCACTACTTTTGACCCTCTGTATCTCCGAAATCATACACTTGAACCAAGGTAAGTAGGGTTAGAACGACAAATTTAAAAGACGCCCTGTATAAAAGAGCTCAAAAATTTGTTTCCAACACTTACATATAATATCTACATAATTGATCAGATTTTGAGGATATAAAGTGTACTATAAGTCACTAGTGAGCTAAAGTACCCTTTAGCTCACTAGTGAATTATAGAAACCCGTAGTTACCAACAAAATGCATTACAACCAAACAAGCTTGCTTTCCAAAAATACAAAATTTTGTTGCTGGTGTTGACAATGACAAGTAACAAATAATGGATGACGTTTTCAAATTATTTTCGATATTAAAAACGATTTATACGAAAGTGTTGGATAAAATTTTGTATTAGACACGTGAGTTATTACATATAAGTCACTTAAGAAAATTACTCTCTCGCCCTTCGGGCTCGAGAGTTAAACTTTTCTTGCGTGACTTATATGTAATATAACTCACTTATCTAATAAATAACTATTATCCAACACTTACATATAATATCTACATAATTGATCAGATTTTGAGGATATAAAGTGTATTATAAGTCACTAGTGAGCTAAAGTACCCTTTAGCTCACTAGTGAATTATAGACAATACAAAATTTTGTTGCTGGTGTTGACAATGACAAGTAACAAATAATGGATGACGTTTTCAAATTATTTTCGATATTAAAAACGATTTATACGAAAGTGTTGGATAAAATTTTGTATTAGACACGTGAGTTATTACATATAAGTCACTTAAGAAAATTACTCTCTCGCCCTTCGGGCTCGAGAGTTAAACTTTTCTTGCGTGACTTATATGTAATATAACTCACTTATCTAATAAATAACTTTGAGGTATTAATTATTTTCACAAAATCAATTCCCAGGCCGCTCCAAAACCCTGATACCCATTTCCATTTTAAATCATGGATCGTCCGCATAATAACTGAATACAAAACAACAGATGAGATAAATTGTCGATTAATGTAACGATCCAATAACAATTTATTCTCTATTAGCGACATTTTACATTTAAATATATTCCACGATCGTACCGCACGCTGAAACGTTTTAAATATGGTGACCCAGTGACCAGTGGGTTTTATTTGCGAGAAAATTAGCGGAAATTCACTCAGTAGCGGAGTATTTCCGTTTTTTATTAGTAAGTAGGCGCGGGGGGTCAAATAGACCCCAACCGTAAACATCCAATAATCACTTTTCCTTTGATTTTTTTAACTGTTAAATTAAATTTTAAGTTGGGAGCATTTTTTATTAATGTATGAATAATTAAATGAAAAAGTTGCCCAGGAAACCCTCATAATAATAGTTATTTATTAGATAAGTGAGTTATATTACATATAAGTCACGCAAGAAAGTTTAACTCTCGAGCCCGAAGGGCGAGAGAGGTAATTTTCTTAAGTGACTTATATGTAATAACTCACGTGTCTAATACAAAATTTTATCCAACACTTTCGTATAAATATTTTTAATATCGAAAATAATTTGAAAACGTCATCCATTATTTGTTACTTGTCATTGTCAACACCAGCAACAAAATTTTGTATTTTTTGGAAAGCAAGCTTGTTTGGTTGTAATGCATTTTGTTGGTAACTACGGGTTTGTTTAGTAAACATCTTTGTAGACAAACATAAAAATGCTTTGCGAAATGGAAAATTGTGAAGTTCCTGCGGAAATTTTGGAAGAAGCTGCGGTAGTGACATGCAGTTTAATTCCAGAGAAGTCAAAACTAACGTACAATAAAGAATTTGAAGATTTTGAAGCATGGAGGAAAAGGCGAGGAGTTGGTACTATAAATGAAGATGTTATTATGGCTTAGTTTCTGTTTTTATCGAAAAAGTTGCTCCCTCATCAATGTGGACCAAGTATTCAATGATAAAAACGACCTTAAAAGTATATAAGAACGTGGATATAGGGAGGTATGGAAAAGTTGTCGCTTATTTGAAGAGCAATTCAAGAAATTTCAAACCGAAAAAGGCAAAAATTCTGGAGAGGCAATACATCGAAAAATTTTTGGCTGAGGCACCTGACGACGAGCACTTAATGTCAAAGGTATGAATTTACTTTAGTTTCTGGTATTAAATATTTATCTGTTCGGATTTTTATAGGTTGCATTGATATTGGGAATCGCTGGTGCATGCCGTTGTGACGAACTAACTCGCTTAAGTATTGAAGATATAGTAGATAAAGGCCAGTACATATATGTTTCTATACCTGATACCAAGACGAACAAATCGAGAAGCTTTACAATTTTAAAAGAAGGATTTTTGGTAAATGTGCTTGAATTATTTAGAAAATATGTGTCCCTAAGGCCAGAGAACACGCCTCACAAAAGATTTTTTGTCAACTTTCAAAAGGCAAATGCACTAGGCAATGCGTGGGAATAAATAAAATTTCGAAAATTCCGAGAGTAGTTGCTCATTATTTGCAACTACCTGATGAAATTTTATATAGTGGTCATAGCATGCGGCGTTCTTCAGCGACACTTCTAGTTAACGCTGGGGCCGATATCACCAACCTTAAACGCCATGGCATGGCGGGTGGAAGTCTTCTACCGTGGCAGAAGGATATTTAGAAGATTGCATCTCTAACAAGTTTGAGATTTCAAGACGAATACAGGGTGAAGAGCGCACCAAGGCAAGTACTAGTGCTGAAAGACTTCCTGAAGAACACTCCGCACAATGTAACGTTGTCCAAGATAAATCTAATATAACAATTACTGTTAATATAAACACGAATAAATTGTAGTATAATATATTAGTTGTTTTATGTTATTTTTTAATTGTGAAATGTTGGAAGTAATAAAGAATTAGTATAAGTCACTAGTGAGCTAAAGTCTATAATTCACTAGTGAGCTAAAGGGTACTTTAGCTCACTAGTGGCTTATAGTACACTTTATATCCTCAAAATCTGATCAATTATGTAGATATTATATGTAAGTGTTGGATAAAACATTTAAATGTATTTTTAATTGAAGTTACTAATATTTTATTACAGTCGAACCTCTAACCTAACTCAAAATTCAAGGGATCGCCAATTTACTTTCAGTTAAACAATATAAGTGAGAAAATGATCAAAAATATTTTATTGTATAAAAATAGCATAATAATAAATAAACATATATTTTAAATGGCGGGCGTATTTTCGACCAGAATCCCTTCGGCTACCTGCCGAAGAAAAAGGATCAGATAAGGACGTGAACATTTTCGACCAGGGACGTACGGGCCATAGAATGTTTTTGATAAAATTTACCCTTTTATTATTAAATTGTATACCCATCTTACGCTACTGCAGAACGGCGCCTAAAGGGGAATTAAAACAGTTTTAGCGAATTACGAATGGTTAGTTCTTGTAAGCAAGTCTTTTTTAAATTCCTTAATTAAACCCAAGACTAATACACACTTAAAAATGATTGGTTCTGGTAAGCAAGTCCTTTTTTATTCCTTAATTAAATTAAGACTAATACGCACCTAATAAATCCACCTAAGAATTCTATTCCCACCTTTATCATTAAAATCACCCTTTATAAAAATCATTAATTTTTGCTATAATTATAAAAAATTGTCTAAATTTCTACAAAAACAAACCTTTATAGAAATATATATATATTTCTAAGTTATAGCGTAGGAGAAACTAAAATTTGATATGTAAAAATCAGACCCAGATATCGTGTTGACCGGAGTTATCTTTCATATTCTTAAATAATACCTGCATCCTTTTGGTCGAAAATACATATAAGATAACCCGCACCCTTTAACTTCCGGTCGAAATTACATATGTTTTTTATTACCTGCTCTAAACTTGGTCGAAATTACATCCGCCCATTTTAAAATCTAATGAAGCCATAAAATTACATTTCATTGTAGCAAAAAATAAAGAGTAAACTTTGATTATTTTGGGTATGTAAAAACATAAGTACATATAGAAGGAACAGTTTAAAAATGTAAATTCGGTGCTCTTTGATAAGAAAAAAATCACAAAAAAGTTTCAAGCAAATAAATCGGCATGCTTGTTTTCGCGGCCGCCTTTGCTATATTTCTTTTATGATATACCGGTTGATGCAGCTGGTCATCGCACTATGGGATAGAAATTAATTTTTTTGGTCAAAATTCTGAAACTTACCAATCTAACTTAAAATGAGGTGGTTTTTACTGGAAAAATATTATAAATTATTACAAATGCTTTTTGGGAACCTAAAACTTATTATATGTCATTATAAATTTACACCCCCATAAACATTATTATTTTTTATTGTACAAAGTAAACTAAAATATCAGCTTGTTTGGTTAATTCGGTAGTATTCTAATCAGTAATCCGATGATTATTATCTCATATGATATACAGGGTACGACAATAGGTATGATTTTTTTTAAATGGAATACCCTGAATATATCACCACCAAAAAATTTTTTAAATTGCTTTAAAAAATACTACATTTGATGTGTCTATCTCAATTAGTTTCGAAATATGACCATCCAAAACTGAAAAATTATTTTAAATTATTCTTAGAAGCTTAATAGAGATACATCTTTCAACTTTTTTTATTTTTTAACGTATAAAATAAATAAAAATACTGTTTTGTTGGGTAGATTCTGTAGAATCCATATCTTTCATCAGAATGCTTTTATCTTTTAGGATATACAGTGTAGGACAAAACATATTAAATTTTAAAATGGAAAACCTTGTAAATTATAAAAAATCTTGTATCTGTCCTTACACTCAGAAGTAGCAAAAAGTAGGAAGGCAATTGTTAGTACAAAAACTGATAAAGAAAAAGGTAAAAAAATCTTTGACAAAAGTAGCAAGACTTCGCGAGACTGCATCGGAAACACAACAATAGCTCTTATTATTTAAACTCTTTTACTTTTTTTAGTAAACAAGGGTAATAATAAACTAAGTAGATTAAATGTTGTATATTTATGTTTAATTAAAATACATTTTCAAGTTTCTTATTACCCAATAGAAGTCGTCATATCCTTTTATAATTTTGCGTACATGTAGTTTGAAGTATCTACTTTGAAATACACAGCATGAGCCATTAAAATTTCAAAATTGCTTTTTGGCCAAAATAACGGATTTCTATCCCATAGTGTATCGGCATGTCGCTGTAAAGGATAGGGGCGCCTTTGTATAAAATAGTCCGATTGCAGGCGGCCTTTTTATGTTTTTTGTATTATTTTCAAAGAGTACCGAATTTGCGCTTTTAAAATGTTCTTACTATACCTAGTTATTTTATTAATATAATAGACAATAAGTTTAGCACAATAAAAATATTACTTTTGAAATAACCTGTAACCATATTTTTATAGTATTTTCTTTCACAATCCAATTCGTAACATGTTTTTATTTGAGCAAGTGAATTGAAAATATGATCCGTAGTATTTTTATTTACAGTTAAACCTAATTGAATGATCCTAAAAGCTTTTAACAAGTCTTGTTAAATAGCTCTCAAAGATTGACCTTTGGCTAGTATGAAAATCCCCATCGCCAAATTAGATAGAATCCGATGGATGCAAAATCTTGCTTTGCAAGTAATTTACAAGCAGTAAGGAGTTTTACTCTCTCATTTTTGTAGTATAAAATATTTTTTACTTCGACCTTGGGCCTAGTGAATAAAGTTAAGCAAATGCTTTTACTTAAGATAATAAACGATAAAACATACAAATTTGCCTGAAATGAACAAAGGAAATACTATAGAATTAGCTTTTGCTTAACTTTATTCACCAGGCTTCGACTTAATCGACTTAAAGAGACCTATTTATCACTCGGCCGAATTATCTGCTTTGAGTTGTGGAGATTTTAGAGTTATGGAGATTAAAATACCCGTCAATTGTAACAAATGAAAAATTTTCGACTTGTGGAGGCTACATTTTATACTTTGCCTAAGTTAACATAAATTAATTAAAATAAATAATATGAGCCCCAAAATGGTTATAGTAGCTAGACTTTTATTATCAAAATTAAAAAAATGTATAATCTTTGCAAAACTGCAATAAGGCAAATATTTTTATTAAAAACAAGAGATCATCGTTGCCAAGCATTCTCTGAGGTGCCTAGGAACCAATTTTTCAGTGTCAGAAGTCAAAATAAAAATAGTCCACTTTTTTCACCACCTAGTGATTCCTCATCCTCCTCTCTTCTTCAGACAGGCTAAGTAGTGAAAAAGTGAACCACCCGTACTCGAGATCCCTATCAGAAAAAGAAAAAATGTCGTTCACTCTCTCTTGTTCTATTTTTCAAACAATTCCTTTGTTCCTAATTGTTTTAAGTAAAATATTTGTTTGACTTAAGTACGTCGGCCAAAGATATGATTTTACAACAATTTATAATGCTCTTTTATGTTATGAAATGAGCTCAGACTAAATTATTTACTGTCAGAAATGGTAGGCATTGATGAGTAGGAACATTACTTGCTGTCTTGTCTAGGTTTTCAAAACGAGATACGATCAAGTGAAATTTAATGAGAAATAGATTAAATTGCGATAAAATTAAATATTAGACCGATCTAAGGACGTAGTGGTATAATTAACGTTGTAAACCATAATAAGAGGATCAAATACTCAGGCAGAATAGCAGTATAAATGGTCATAAAAAATGTTTCCACACGGCAAACTAATAGTCCCTGGGAGGAATACACAGGCAAACTTATTTTTTCACTAACCTTACTAAATCTTTTACTGTAATTATTGTAAATTTTTAATCTTAAATAATAGATTTGATTTTAAATTGCAATTTTGTTTTCTTTATTTAGCTCACCCGAATATTTCTCTCTTTCTTTTTTTTTGTTAAAATATTTCATGTTATTATTTAACTTTTGTGCTATACTATCGTTGAGCAAGTTCCTAGAATATCTAGGAGACTTCCAGTTTATAGTCTGTAAAAAACTGGTGGCGCCAACACGGACTCATTATTCCTCACCCCTGAGCTGCGGGTAAATTTGCACGCACTCTTACAACTTGGCCTTCGTGAAATATACTAGTGCGCTGATTAATTATTGCTGTTTTAATTTTTTTAAATCTCTTTCCCTCCTACCTATAAATTGGTGTGACTCATCATAGTCACATCAATTCTAACCGAATCAACTTTTCAAAGAAAGTGCGTGGCACGTCACGGAATTTACTTCAAGATAATAACACTTTTAAAACCTTTTTACGGGGAGTGCCTTTAAACGAGTCTACCACGAATATTCATACTGCCATATATACGGAAGCGTCGCAGCGTCTTAACCCAGCCTGTCAATGTCAAATGTTTCCGGATGTCGGATCGGGCAAACGCGTCTATTTTTTTGTATCGGACATGTTTACCGCAATATTTTGAATGAAGTATTTAAACATTGTGCAAAAAAATCGTAAGGACTTCAGTTACAAAACCCGCCCAATCTCATACCCAAAACATGTCAATGGGCCCTATGGTTTCGTGACTGTAACACTTACGATTTTTGGCTCAATGTTTAAAAATTACTATGTAAAACGTTTCTGTGACGCGTTTGCCCAGTCCGACACCCAAAACATTTGACATTGACGGGCTGCTTTCATATATGACGGTATGGAATATTCGTGACAGGTACGTCAAAAGGAACCCCCTAAAAGGTTTTAAAAGTGTTATAATCATAAAGTGAATTTTATTACTGGCGCAGGGACTATAATGGTATACTTTAACTAATGCGTTAAGAATAAAAAAATTGCACTTTCTAGCTTAACAATGCATCCCATCAAAAAGTTTAATTTAAAAGTTGTTGACAACAAAAACCTTATGTAATAATCAATTTTACTTTACCCGGTTTATAATTTTTACCTTTATAAATGGTTTAATTAAGCTGAAATTTGAAGAAAATTAAATATAGTGTATGTAGCCGTTATTATGAAAACTGACTAAAAAAAAGAGAATTTTTAACCCCCATTTTAATTCATCTTTTTATATCAAAAAGTTTAGTAAGGGTTCATTTTTTTTGTTTTTTTTTTTAAACTAATTTTTAACACACATAATAAAAAATATATACCTGAATTTAAAAAAACACGCACAAAATATTGACATTTTTCATTATATTTGTACATGGTGTTACTTTCGTCGAAAAATTATTATTATTTATTAACATGGTAATTTTGAAGCATTTTGGAAATATTTAAGAAAGTTTGAAAACATTTTTAAATGTGAAAGTTGGATTACAAGTATACAGTGTGCCGCAGGATGAGTGTTACAAGAGACAAATAGGACACAAAATTTTAAATTTAAGTTTTTATCAGTATTAAAAAGATATTAAATAATTTAAATAACTTTATAAAATGACCAATATAATTAAAACTGGCCAGGTCAAATCTAACCTACATTAAGATCTCATCCATACTATGGATTTTGTGCAAAACTTGGCCCTCATTTAGATCCTCATTGTTTTTACGGCAAAGCCCACAGCCAAGCACAATTTTAGTATTGAACTTATCTCACCTTTTTCATATGTTTTTGGTGGGATTTATATTTAATTTATAGGTAAAAAATATCCATAACGCGCTTCCGATATAATAATTTTGCGTGTGGTTTAATATTATTTAGTCAAGTTCTTTCTGGAAGTCACAAAAAAACTGATCTTTGATCTTGCTTCTGTCGTATAGTTTTACAGGTCTAAAAGTGCACAGGCTGTCCAATACATGGTCCGATTGACCAGCGCAAAAATACCTGCACAGGTAAATTACTGCATGTCATCCTGTTTATTCGTGTTTAGCGTAAAACTTGCTGTATCGGTTTTTAAAACCCAATTTTACTTTCAGACCACGGATGCTATAAAACTGTTTTATAGCGTATTTATTTTATCTTCCGCCATACCAGCTAGAAAGTGAGAAATCGAAAATTGAAATCTTACCACCTGAAGATGAGGAAGCAGTTAACTCAAATGATACATTCAAAGGCGTCTTCAAAATTAGATTTCCTTGCCACACAGATTGAACAATAATAAAACGGTTATATAGCCTGAGTTCAAGCATATCGTTACTATCGTTATTGCTTTTAAATAGATAAATTTAATGCATTATTTAATATCTTTTGCTGTTAGATGTCGCCTAAATCCTTAATTTCCTTATTCGCGCCCGCACAATGGACTATTAAGCCCAGTATAATTGAATTTACATCAGGGGAAGGAAAGATGAATAAACAGGGTTTTCATATATATTTTGACACCCACTTACAACGACTATAGTCCAAGCGCCTGTGAGCGGGAGACATAGGCACAAATTATCAGAATACCCAGATACAAAACTAAGCGTGTACGTTGAAATCTCTCACCACTATGGTCCCTCCCACTGCGTGGTGGATATACACCCCACGATTTAGTACGTGACCCAATGCTCATCGAGGTGTCAGTTAGTCCCATATTTTTGTTAAGATAGAACGTGAGCATAAGTTAGTTAATTGTGTTTAGTTGTTTGTAAACTTTTATTTTTTATTATTATTAAAGTGTTACTACAGTGTCTTCTTAAATTTTTTATCGTTTAATGTGGGATATAAATGTGTATATTAATACTGTACCGGGAGCGGAAAATCACATTTTAGATTCCCAAAGGACCACTTGAGATAAGTATGATATTTTGTAATACAATAAAGTTAGTTTTTATGAGTCCGTACATGTTGATGTGCGGGCTATAGATAATATCGGGCACATCAATGTTCACGTAACCATAATACTTTTTAATATAAAAATGCATTAAAAGTATTTTCTTGATGTAGTAAGTTATATTTACAAAAAAATGTGGATAATAATGTGGATGGTTTTTCTATAATAAAAACATATTTTTTAGCGTAAAGGTCTGGCTGCCGGAAGAGAGGATTTTTGGAAAAAATCTGATGAATTATAAATTGTGCGGAGTACATTTTAAAAATAAATTTATTTCTATCTCGTCATCCGCAATGAAACCTCTATTTAATGCTACCATGCCGACAATATGTTCCAAGCCATTATCATCAAGAAATACAGACAATTCTAAGAACCTTCCAAAAAATTACTATTTTATCAGGTAAATATTAAATAAATCTTAAAAAAGTAATATTTTTTAAAACCATTTAACATGAGTACAAAGTTTTTACAAATGTGCCTAAAGGAAGGAAACTAATTTTTTTTTATTTATAGCTGCACTACCATTTAAAAGGCTATATTTCAAATAAAGCAAAAATTAGGTGTTTTCTCAGTACTCAAAAAATAACATACTCCTATTACTATGGCAACATCTGCATTGCTTTAAAAGATTACGTCGGGGTTTCTTTAGAAACTCTTGTTACTCTGCTTTCAATTATTTTGTTTTAATCTCCAGTTACACAAAACTTTTTATTAAACAATTAAGCTAGTAAAGCGGAATACCTTTAATTAATTTAATAAGCAGTTTTAAGACAACGTTATTTTTTAAATATGGCGTTTTGTTAAACATTCTAAACCCCAGGTATAGACATTTTATTACAAATTGATCTAAACGCGCCATCTACTAACAATATTTTACCCTTCAAAGCATAGGTAAAATTTTTAGTTTGTAATATTTTTTAATAAAGAAAAATTTAATTTTCAAATAGTGTATTATTCTTTTGTCCCGTTTTCCCCACATAAAAAAAAGCGGCATAATTAATTACTATAAAAGTCTATCTCTGCTTAGCGCCTTGGTGCGGTTTAACCTTTACTAAAGATATTACGATCCATGCATTGGTGCAGATTTTCCATTTATTCTTTCTCAAGGTCATAGAAACAAGTAAGCGTATTTCGCCGCACTTTCGCATCTATATATTCTGATAATTTGTGACATAGGGTAAAGCTATGGACTACTATGTAGTTTGACTTATAGTTGCTTTGGCAGGTCCAGGTACCAAAGGTTCATAAATTAAAACTTTACTTTTGTCATTTTGTAAAAGCTAAATTTTATATTAAGTTACTTGGGTACCTATAAAAAGATATTTGCTTAGTCGCTAAATAGTTTTAACAGTTCCAACCCCTTGGCAGACAAACATTTTAATGGTCCGAGAAAGTTCAATATTTCTGTTATTTAACAAGATATAACAAAAAGTCTTAGATATAGAATTTGTAACTTCCAAAAATATTTTAATGTATACAGAGTGTCCCAAAAAAGTTATTGCTGAAAGGCTAGTTTTTTAAAAATTGTTTTTTAAAACATTCCGTATAGAACATAAAATTTTTAGGACATACCTATTTAGAAACCCTACAACTCTTATATAAAACTTTTTGTCATATCTTGTTAAATTAGAGAAATATTGAACTTCATCGGACCATGGGACCACACAAAATGTTTGTCTGCTAAGGGGTTAGAAACAATAAGCCACTGACTATGTAAATGTGTGTAAAACTTTTGTACTGTCTTTAGGCTGAGCAAATAAAAATATACCTTTTATGTTTTTTATTTTTTTTTTGCATCTTGCTTAGTGTAAGAGAAAAAAGCCCACATAATTGCATGTATTTGGACCATAAAAGAAGGATTGTGTTTGTGTTTGCTTATAAAAATAAGCAATTATTGTGTAGCAACAAAAATAAATATTTATTTAAATAAGGTTTATATCCAGTTTAACATTTTTTTATGACATTTTTAGGTTTCATGAAAATTTTAACACTCCGTATATCAAAAGTTAAGACGTTTAGGACATTTCTCCATAGAAAGTTTTTTCTTCAAATAAGTCCAAGAAACACCCTCCTAAATACTAGCATGTCTTTACGGAACACCCTGTATAGTCGACACCCTGTAAAATAAAAATTATTTGCCATTATTCACATTTAAATAGCCATATTTCTGAAACTATTAAAGATAGATACACCAAATGTGTTATTTTTTTTAAACCTTTTCAATGGTGTCATAATATACAAGGTGTTCCATTTTAAAAAGTTTACTTTTTCATTTGTCTTGTGTTTTAATGTTTATTTTGTCTCTTTTCTTATCTTCAAAAGGTATAGATAAAAAACCATAAAACTTTTATACAAGAAGTTTTTTTTATCTTCTTACCTTATTGCTGTAAGTAGAAGTCAAATTATAAATAAAAAAATCGGTTGTCTGCAAAGTCGGTTTACTGACGATAGTTGAACGTGACAACGTCGAAAGAATCATTACCTTTATCGCCGCAATTATCGTTGCTATAAACAATTGACACCACATTCACTTTTCACTGCACGCCCACTCAAGTAGGAGAGAAACAGATGTCGAACGACGTGGAGATTGTGCCTCTTTGTTGCTCGTTCCGCGCTCTCGCTTGCACTTCAAGCCTTAAACGGAACGCGCGAGGTAACGGCACAGTCATGTTTTTGGTGCGTGCAGCCGGGTCCATCGAATTATAAGACGTTGGCACGTCAAAACCCTGTACTGTTTTTGCAAAATACAGGGTGGTACACAACACCTCAGTCTCTCTTGGAAAAACAATATATTTATAAAATATTTTTACAGGAATATGCAGGCATTTTAAAAGAAATATTAAAAATTATACAGAAATATACAGGGTGCTCTTAAAAAGAGTCATATCAAACTTATGTTTTTTACACTAAACCTCCTGTATTTTAGCCCATTTTTGGGCATAAAAATAGGGTAAGTTTTATAAAAATCCGTATATCAAAAATGTACAGTTTATAAGATATTTAGAAATTTTTTAAAAATCCATGACAAACAAAACTTTAATATTACCAACTTTACTTATTTTTGACTTTGTATAATATGTTATATTACTAAAATATAAACCAGTCATCACTTACATTTTCATTTATACCACTAATTATTTAGAATGTCAAGAAACTAGTATTTAATATAATTCACTTTTAGGTGCAATTTACCTAGTTATTTTAAATAGGACATCCTGTATATTGGTTTATTTTTGGATTTTAGGATAAAAAGAGAGGGTATTTTTTTTTAGGCAACAGCTAAGCCAAATATGATAAGTTTTTAAGTAATTTAGGATTTCTGAATAATTTATGATACCAACAACATATACAGAGTGACCCATATAAAACAACAAACTACCCTATATCAGAAAATTAAACTTTGTCTTTGTCATAAACTTCTTGGAAATATTAAATATCCTCACAACCTCACCTTTTTTCTTTTTTTCACTTAATAGCAAAAACGCAATTTTCACGAAAAAACAAAACAGTCTATTTGTTTTTTTAGAAATTAGAAATACTGAGGATTTAAAAAAACTCCCCAGCATTACCTAGTAAATAATAAAAACCAATAGTGCTTGAACAGCTTAAGTGAGGAAAAAAGGTAATAGTAGTGTTCTTTAGTGCATGTTCCCGTATTAAATAACAATATGAATAGAGCCAAATATAAATTAAAAAAATTAAAAAAAAATGTGCCGACTTTAAAAAATCTCTACGAAACTAAAAATAATAAATAAAAGTTACAAAAAAAGATGTACGCTATAAAAATATACTCCGGACGCACTGTATATAGAGATTAAATAGTTTAAAGCCTAATTGAAACCCATGAGAAATGAAAGCAATAAATTTTAAGTGACCTTTAATACCAACACCGTTCATTAAGAGACGAGACAGATAAGAAAAAATATTACGATGCATTATAAACGCCACCATAAAAAAATTAATGACGATCATACATCCAGCTATGTAAACCAATTACGAAACGTATCTTGTTCGAAATGTAAAATAATTAAGATGTGTTCAAGCCTTATGGTTTCATGACTGTAACCCTTACCATTTTTGGATAAATGTTTAAAAACTGCATGTAAAACATTGTGGTAAACTTGTCCGACAAAAGAAGTGACGAGTTGGCCCAGTCCGACACCCGAAACTTTGACATTGACAGGTTGGGTTAAAGCGTCGCTTCCATATATGGCGGTATCAATAGTCGTGGTAGACTCGTCAAAAGGAACCCCCTAAAAAGGTTTTAAAAGTGTTTTTATCATGAAGTTAAATTGATTACTGGCCCAGTAAGTACAATAATAATAATAATAATAAAAAAACAAAAAAACAGAGTCGACTTCCAAAAACTTACTTAAAAGCTAAAAATAATAAATAAAAGTAAAAAAATGTAGGCTATTAGAAATATATTCCGGATGCACTGTATGCTCAGATGTAAATACTTTAAAGCCTAATTGAAACCCATGAAAAATGAAGGCAATAAATTTTAAGTGACCTTTAATACTAACACCGTTCACTAAGAGACAAGACAAATAAGAAAAAAACTACCAAAGATGCATTACAAACGCCACCATAAAAAAATTAATGACGATCATACATCCAGCTATGTAAACCAATTACGAAACGTACCTTGTTCGAAATGTAAAATAATCAAAAACTATCATTAAAAATCTAAGAGAGCACTTTCGTATTATTAAAGCTGAAAAAAAACAAATTATAAAAGCGAAGAAACATCTTTAAATTACTGACATTAAATAATGTGTTGCGCTTAGGCCGTAATTAAAAGAAAATAAATAAAATTGAAGATGAGAGTTGGTTCATCCCGTCAAAGAAAGAGAGAGAGAGGGATAGTGAGAATGATGAGCCAGTGCATCATGAGTTTTAGATACCTAATGCGAATCAAATTTAAATTGCATAATTTATGGAGCTTAACACCAAGAAATCATCTGGGCTGAATGATACGTATATATCAGCAGTCGTCTTTAAAAATGTGCATCTGAACTTGCACCTATTTTAACTCGGGTCTCCCGAATTTTCTGCGACAGAATATTTTTCCTGAGAGCTGGAAAGCTACATGTGTTAGGCTTATTCCCAAGAAAGAATCTAATAGTATTCCATCTAACTATAGACCTATTTTACTTCTTTTAATTTTCATAAAAAAATACCAAACAATTCAAAAGTTAGGAGGGGGTCCTGAATTTAGACAAGGACTGTATAAACATACATAAAAAGTTAAATAAAAGCTTGTAAAAATATATCCAGTTTACATACACCATTTTTGGAAATTTTTACTGACGGGTTTGAAGTGTCAACAGTTTTAATACAAATAAAAGTGTCAGAGTTTTAGATGTCCTTGTAGTTTTAAAGCAATTTTTGCCTTTTTAAGAATGCACTCCTACAACAGGAAAACGCAATCTTAAATGGAGAACCTGACGTTTGAAAACGGGTTTAAAGTCAAAGTATATTTAAAGAAAACGAAACCAAAGTCGGAACCATCAAAGAGAACCAGCTTATTTGCATTGACTAATAGGAGGTTCTTTGAAAACAAATATGTATATGTCATGCTACTTATAAAAATAGCTGTCAACGGCAGTAAGAATGCTTCCGCATCAAACATTGTATATCTACACAGCATTGTTCGTTGTTGTCGATAACTATTTAAGAACCGCTTTATCTATTGATAAAAGTAAGTAAAATTTCTTTGATTTTAGTTTGTGTGTATTGTTGAATATACACTGCGTTCCGCAGTAAGTAAAGTTTTCCATATATATTTTTTGCCAGATACGACGTAATGCTTTAGGGACGAAGGGGGCAAAGACCAAAGGCGTTTGTATTTTTAAATACATGTTTTTATTTTTGACACATACAGGGTCTCTATTAATTAATGCTACACAAAAACTACAGATTTCTTATGCCAAACTGTTATGATTTTACCAAGCATACCTACCTTTATTTAAAAGTTGATAAATAAGGAAGAAACAGGATGTCAAATTAAAAAAAATCTCTCTATTGGTATTATGTGAAGGAATTAGAAATAAACATTTACATTTTTTTATTCATTCTGATTTTTGGTATAAATGGTTTATGTTTTTTAAAAATTATTTATTATGTAAAAAGTAATAGATGATAAAAGGGTTCATATAAAATTAAACATCTTTTTCCATATCGTAAATCGGGACTTTTCGCTATGAAATCAAGATGTCGGGACATAAGACATAAGAACGATGACAGTCCCGATATATCGGAACGGATAGTAACCCTAATTTTGTAGGAATCGATCTTACAAGAAAAAAACAAAAATTTTAAGGGTTTATTTCAGGGGTATTTCAGTCTCATTAAAATCGGCGAGGGATCATGGGATAGTTTTCTTGTTAGTAACCGTTTTCGAGATAATTTGCATTTAAGCTCTTTAGTGCAACCAAAACATACTTTTCATTACAGCATATTAGCTATAACCACTACGTCCACCTCATATAATAATATTTTAATGTATTTTCCAATCGACTTTTTGATTGGACTAAAAAACTTAAACGCAAGTATCTCAAACACGGTAGCTCAAAGCGATTCTTCAGTTGTTGAATACTTGTATATCCAAATACTGTATTTTCGGTACTGGAATATGTGAGTACCCAATAGATAGTCGGGTTTTTTGAGACATCCTGATTTGGCCAATCACCAGATCCGTTTAGAAGGCCAAAAGTATAAAAAAGCAGAGCAAAGGGGACCCGTTTAGTCAAACCAAATCGCATTTTATTACTGAAACTTTTGCGAAGGTCTAATTAAAATTAACTTACACCGGTTCAGCTAAGTGAAAAGGTTACCAGGGTGTTCGGATTTCTGTGGGCTTTTCTGCAGGAAAAATTAACGCAGCAAGCTTTTGTGCAATTTTTTCAAAAACTTAAAATTAAAGGATATACATGATGTTGAAGATTTTTTTATATTTTTTTGAGTGCACAGATTTTCGTCAAATTTTGCACACATATCAATAACAAATTACACATAAACAACGTTTGTTTTTAAGGCTTGCTTTGTTAATTTTAAAAATCAGAATTTCTAGTTAAACGTACATAAATGTTTAAAGTCGTTTTTCTCGAAAACCGTTCATTTTCAGTTATTGCAATAAGAGGACCTTTTAAAAGATATTTTATTGCTCTTTATTAATTTTATATCCAAAACTATAAACGGATTGAAACAAAAAAGCTTTAAGGCATGTTTCTGAAGTAAAAACACTTTAGACTTTTTGGCACTTACTACTGGCGTCAAATTATTACAGTGAATACAAGAAATCATTAGTGATATGCATGCAAAATATGGCGAAAATCGGTACACTAGAAAAAAAGTTATTAAAAAAATAGCAACAATTTTTTTTTAATATTAAGTATCTCCGTTAATTTTGAGTTTTCAAAAAAAAATGCAAAAGTTTGTTGCGTTAGTTTTTCGTACAGAATCGCCTACCGAAATCCTGACGTGTAATGTCCGGACATCCTGTATAGTCTAGTAAAACAACAACAAAGCGGGAGCGATGCACTGGATACACTATGCGTGTAGCGTTGTGGATTTCGGAACAATAATGGTATCAGCCTTAATACACTAAAATAGTTCTGTGTCAGCTTGTTTACCTGCCAAAATTATTTATTTAATCCCTACCTGTTGGTATTCTGTACGCGTTGAACAGTCCCATTTCCACGCATTGCCAGTAAACCTTCCAACTTAGTTAGCTGATGCTAAATAACTTATATTAACAACATAAAAAACACCATTTAGAAAATGCCTACGTACTTGACTCTTAAATTCCCTATTATTATTATTATTATTAATATAAAAAATGTTAGTAATGGTTAATTAACTACGACGAGCAAAATAACTGGACTGATTTTTGCACTGCTTGCATCAGTCCTAAGACATCTGCACCGATGGCAGTTTAGATGAAATATTTTAAGTTTTTGCGTATTCACCGCAGCTTTTTGTCGTTTCGGTCTATGGTTTCCGCAAGAGTCTTCCAAATTGCTTAGTAGCCGGTAAATTGTGTAACATCGTGAGAATAGGGCTACCTTTATGTCCTATTTAACATCTTGTTTTTATTTTAAATAATAATTAAGTATGACATTAGTTTGTTTTTGATGTGTCAAAAATACCATTATTGCGATAAATAGTCCGGTCAATTTAGACATCCGAAATTACAAAACTCCGCAACCGGCTAAAATTTTGGTAGGATTATTTAAAACAATTAATGAAATATAGAAAGTCGTCATGAATCCGACCCGAGGAAAAATTTTGACTTCGAATCAAATGTCACAAATACAGGTTTTTCACGATTTTCAGCAAATAGGTAAGTTTTATCATAAAATAAGCCCAAACAAAAATTGTAGATTAGGTAATTATCTAGAATAACGTCTTAATACTTTTTTTCTAGTATAGGTGGACCCATATTTAATTTATTCTGAAAGCGATGCCGCAAAGTACACAAAAAATGATTAAGTAAACAAACCTTTTCGAATGCACATAGCCTCGGACAGAGCCTGATTACATATTTTTAGATAAATAATAAAAATACATTGCTAAAACACGAATTACCTACTTACAAAACATTCTCTTATTTCGCCCCTGCCCACTATAAAACCGGTGGCACGTGGCGTGGTACTAAAAACTCGTCGGGTTAAATATTTTTTCTGCAATAAATTATTGTTCACAAAAGGGTTTCTTTACTTTATCATTTTTTATGTACTTGGCGGCATCGCTTTCAGAATGAATTAAATTTGGACCCATCTTTAGCCCCGTTTTCGAGATATAACAATTCAAAAGTTAAAAAGTCATAATATGCACACATTTTCTGCGGTGCCTTAGCCAATTACACCGTATCTACCCGTACTTAAAAGCAGAATTAGAATAAATAAATATTAAATTGTTAATATTTGGAAAACTATAAATTTTTGGAATAAATATTTTTTACAAACTCACCTTTATTTTTAATGATTGATAGAATAAGGTGAAAAATGGGGTTTCTATTTGAAAAAATGACTTTTATGGTTTTTGTCGTTATCATTTTAAACGATTATTTTTACCACTCTGTATTTAATAATTGTCAAAATATCAATACAGGCTACTAAATAAGTTCGTTCTCTACGGGGAACCCAACCTGCATTCATATGAAAGGTTTTTGTTTAGAAAAATTAATGGTTCCAAATGGCTTGCAAATGTCATATTTAACATAAAATTTAAAATAAGTCAAAAACGGTTGGACTCAGGTATAGAACATTATACAGAAATTATGTTTAGAATTTAGTGCAGAATCTAAAAATAAATAATATATAGGGTGTTCAATTTAAAATAAGGAAGTTGACATTACCTTCCGGTATTACCGGAAGTGGTAAAACTGTCAAATATTTTAGTTGTATGTCCCCAACTGGCTTTATATTGTTCTCAAATTTTTAAAGAGAAAGAGAGAGAGAGAGAAAGAAAGAGAGAAAAAAAGAAAGAGAGCGAGAAAAAGAGAAAGAGAGAGAGAGAAATTTATCGCAGCAGTTTTCGGTGGGACACCCTGTATTACCCATCCTATTAATAAAATTGAAATTTTAAAGATATCACAGTTTTATGCACGACTTCCTTCTATTTTGTTTAATATCGAATGTTTCTCTTAAAATAATGGATATCTGCTGATTCTGGATTCTTTACAATTTAATGATAACAAAATATACAGGGTGTTCCATAAGAAAAACTATATGCTAGTTCACAAATAAAAAAATTTAAAACTAATTGCACCACTGGATTCTACGTAAAAATATATAATCAGGTATATCAGTTTTTACTTTTGTTGTAGGTTACAAGAAAACTGAAATACAAGGGGATCCAAAAATGGAAAAAATGGACCTGTGTGTCAAAAACGAAAAGGGCCATAAAAAATATTTTAGTGTCATCTTTCGTTTTATTTCCGAAGACCGTAAGTTTTTTTCTTTACTAATAACCAACATACCCTACAATTGCAACTAAATCCGGACACCCTGTACTTACAACTCCAAATAACAGACGCCTTATGCAAATTATTACTTATTATTTTGCCCCCAACATAAATGGCTAAATATTTCAACCATGGAAAAGAAAACCGGCAACAAATAGAACCTGTATGATGGACGAGTTCGATGGTGTTTATACTAATAATAATAATAAATAACATTTTCAACTTTTTCTCAACGCTTTAATTACTAAGTAGCCAAAGAACAAATTTGCTTCTGCAGCATTATTTCGTAATGAAAACTATGCGTTTTAAATGAAAAATAACGGTAACGAAATGCCTTTTATATTATAATTTTTATATTATAATGAATAAGTACACGCAAGGCTAGTAAAATCAGTGGCGTACCTAGGCCTGGTCGAAGTGGGGCCACGTTCAAAATATTTAAAGGGGCCTTGCGAGACCTTTTAAATACGATGTTACCAGAGTTTAAATCCCAGTGAATGTTTAAATTAAATAAAAACCTAAAAATATTGCCTACACTCATCACAAATTGTGAACAAACTGCGCTTGAGACGTGATACGTGATCCAAATAAGAGTAACAGCCCCATTAATAAACACTTTTTTAAAAACATTAAACCGACTTTAAAAAATAAATAAAATTCACTAAAAAGTTAAAAAAATAAATTAAAAAAAATAATAATAAAAAATTGAAGTCGGGTAACAACATATGTTATTAAAAATAAAAAACTTTTTGTTCTTTTTGTTATTAACATTTAGGAGTTTAGCGCATATGTTATTAGGTACCCGTCTTCATTTTTTTTATTTTTTATTTTAACTTCCTACTAATAGGTGGCGCTACTACAGCTTTGTCGCGCGAAGAACGTACGGCAGAGAGAAAACAATTAGGTCTAGTAGCTTTCTCTCTTGCGATCCTGACTTGGTTTTTATGGAACCACCGCGAAAAGGAACTCTTTTAACCAAAAAAAAAAAAAAATAAATCGGTTTACAAATGCCAGAGTAATGAAGTAACATACACAAAAAAAAACAAACTGGCGAATTGAGAACCTCCTCGTTTTTGAAGACGGTTAAAAAGGCATAATTTCCTTGGTTCTAATTTAGCTAAAATAGAATTTTTGTTGTTGCATAAATCGTATAAGATTTTGTAGTCGTGTTTATTTTTTAACTCATGTGTTATGTATTCAGAACTAACCAGAAGATTGGTTTTGCAGCAATAAAAACCACTCTTCAAATCCTCATATGTATATGTTTCTCAATATTCTTTCTCCCCGCATTTATACTTTTTTACGCTCATAGGTAGGTATGTCTTCTTAAAGCATGTTTGGTTAAGATAGTTGGAAACCTTAATTTTAAATATTTTATTTACGCGTATGGCTGTAATTTTTATTAACAGTGATTTTAACCTGTAAGTGTGAATAACGAAAGAGAAGGACGCATAGATAAGCTTCATTTAGATCGGATTATGAAAACCACCGAAAATCTATATTAATTTGTTTTAATCGGCTGTTTTTACTTATTTTATCAGTAGATGCCGCCATCCGGCGGTTTTGCTTATAAAAACTATGGAAAACCGCCAAATAATAGTTAAAGTTTACCTAACCTTAATAATTATTTGTTTTATTGTTTAATATTAGTGTATTATTGATCAAAAAACAAAAATAAATTGGGAGACACCAACGTAAATTTTGTCAAAGCTCAATGTTTGTTCCTTGGAAAAAAGCCTGGAGTATTTTATCGGCAAAAAAAACTGATCGTTGCATAGAACTAAAACTAAAGTATTACCAATTAAAGTATGCCTGTATTAAGGGTGGAACAAACCATTGCTATAGGGTTAAAAGTGTTAACACGTAAGCTACATGTTCCGAGTTCGAATCCCGTGTACCTAATTTTTTTCTTTTTATATTTTTTCATTGATCATTTTGTTTTTAATTTTTATGTTTATAATTAAATTTTCAGACAAATAATTTTCCACTTCTTAAAAATTTTAAGATATATCTAATTGCTGACAATATTTTGTTAAAGTGTTTTTTGGTAGTGTAAAATATTGGGTCCATTTGACGAAATAGTTTTGTAATGTGTCTTTTTTATTATATGCCTTTAAGAAACTGACAATTTAGCCACGAAGCGTTGGGAGAAATACAATAGTGGTTTATTAAGAGTAGTTTAACTTTAACTATTATTCGGCGGTTTTCTATACCTTTTATAAGCGAAACCGCCGGACGGCGGTATCTACCAATAAAATGGGTAAAATCCATTGGTAATAACAAACTAATTTACATTTTTGGCGGTTTTCTTCCTGTAATTGAGCAAAACCCCGGCGGTCATTGTTAAGGAGTAAACATAAAAATATTAGCAAGCTTGCTACGCTACTGCTACTTGCTGCAGTACGACGTAAATTTTTACAATAAATTTAATAATTATGTAAAAGTATCATTCACCATTTAGCAATTCACAGGTAATTTTATAATTAACAGTTATGCTCATCTCTATATTTTTTTGGATGAATCTTGGGAATAAAAGAAAATGGCATTACTGATTCGACTTTGCTCACGTCTATATTAGTCTCCGCTACGCCACTGAGTAAAATACTGCAAACGCCACTTTGATTTCGGATATATGTACAAGATTCGTCATGGCTCACGTAGGTTGATTATTATGTCAGAATGGAACCAGCGGGTGTTGAAATTTGAATGCAGTTTTTAATAAATTGGAAGACCCTGCTTTCTGACAATCAAAATCATCCTTATATGTATATCTAATTTAAATATACTGTTAGCTACCTAATATGTTGGTTTTCATATTTTCGTTGAAGTAACAATACCGCTTATGTACAAAATCTGGAATTCTAAAAGAACATTTTTTAATGTAAACGTATGCAAAATTTTTAGCAATTTTCACGTCGCCGATATTATTTTAAACCAAACAAAATATGGCATAAACGTATGATCTTATTGCTCCCTTTCGTTCCATACACACACATCAGGTGTACCGCAAGGCTCGCACATTGGTCCTGTGCTCTTTCTTTTGTTTATCAATGATGGTTGCCTCCTGTTTCCGTTCTACACGTTTTCTGTTGTACTTAGATGATCCTAAGCTCTACGACACTGTCGATTCTGGACCAAATAGCTTACAGTCCGACCTAGACAACTTTGCGTCATGGTGCTCTAGAAATTTATTAAGTATACATGTCACAAAATGCAAGACAATCAGGTTCTACAAGTGTACAAATCCAATCCAATCTGTTTATATAGGATTAATAATGAGTTGGTAGAGATCGTGGAATTCATTAACGACTTGGGTGTAATTTCTGACCGGAGCTTATCTTTTAATAATCACATTGATAGTGTAATTCTAAAAGCCTTTAGAATGCTGGGCTTTATTAAACGAAGCACAAAATATATCTACGATACCAAAGCCATTACCTGCTATATACAACTGTCTAGTCCGCAGTGTCCTAGAGTACTGCTCTGATATCTGGGCTCCTAGCTATAACGTTCACAAAAATAGGTTAGAAAGGGTTTAAAACAAGTTCCTCAAATATCTGCTGTATAAACAACATTTTCAGTGCTCAGAAATAGCGTATGAAACGAGGCTGCTGTTGTGTGGAATGAAAAGCTTAGAGACTAGGCGTCAGGACGCGTTGCTTCTTTTCATGTTTAAGTTTCTCAATGACTCCGTGAACTGTGCTGAGCTCTTGGAGTTGATTTTGTTTCTGGTACCTGTTCGACGCATAATGCAACAAAAGCTCTTCTTTGAGCTTCCTAACCAGAACTATGGTCTTACGGCAATGATTGATAGAATGGTGCTCAACTACAATAGATTGTACTACAACGTTGATATTTTCCAGTGCTCACTGAGCCAGAATAAAAAGACGTATTTCGTAAATTAGGATTAATGCTACTTTGCAAACAATTTATTTTCTATATATTTGTATATTTTTAGTTTGTTATAGGATTTGCCATTTGAAATGTTTTATTCCGTATTGTAAAATTTGTTTATTAATAAATAAACAAATAGATAAATAAATAATAAAGTTCGCAAAATGGGTACTAATGTATTATATTTTCAGTATTACTCATGACTTAACTGTTATATTTGAGATAACTTCAGTAATATTATGTATACTTAAGAAACTAAAAATATTATATTTTTTTCAACACCTTCACCCAACCAAAACAAGACCCAATGCAACGGTACCAATTGGTTCCACCGTCCAAGTTTAAATTCTAAATGCCTTCTTAAAGTAATCTTGATCTATTTAGATCATTTTATACCCAACAAAATATGGCATAAACGTATGGTCTTATTTCTCTTATTCGTACCATAATAAAGTTCGCGAAATGGGTACTAATGTACCATGTTCTAAGTATTATTCTGCTTAACTGTTATATTTTATACTGGTCGTATCCTTATCTGTAACAATATAAACTTCGAAAGATTAAAGCCGGACCGGCGAGTATGTTCGCTCTTAGGTAATATTATTCTACTTGGCTTGATGGATGGGTTTCTTGAAAGCTGCTCTGGAATTTTTTAAATTAGGCATCCTGTTATACCGGGTGACATATTGGTACAGGAAATGGAAGATTTTTTCTGCCATTCGCCAGGAGTTAATTTTTTCACAAATAGGTAAACAAAAAGCTTACAAATATGGCGAACGGAATTTTGCCTAAAACCGTTGGGGGCCTGTATTTCGGTAACCGTGTACTTGATGCCCATAATTATAAGGACCTTTATTATAGAAAATTAAATTTTTAATCTTTTTGTTTTTCATTTTTTTCGCATCACTTACTGTTTACGATTCATAAGAATATTACTGTTTGTTTATTGACTTTTTACCGATATCTGTTCTAATAACTGTTTAAATAATAAATTGCTTATAAGTAAATATCTAAACCAATAAATTTTCTACAAGTTTTAATTTAAACTTTTTTTTCCAAAATTACTATTTTTGACGTTACAATGCGTATAATGTTGTAATAGCGAGTACAAGGTTAATAAGAACGAAGTATGCATAGCGTAATTCGAGAATAGTAGCCATAGTAATACCTGGCCAGATGTTGGATGACGTGCTAGGCCCAGCTGGCGTTAAGCTCTGAGTCAGAGGATTTTGAAATTAATGCGTAATAACTTCGAAAGATTAATTTTATAGAAAAAAGTTTTAAATTAAAGTTGTTAGCAATTTATTATTTGAACAAATTTTAAGAGAGATATCGGTAAAAATGTCAACAAACAAACAGTGATTATCTGATAAATCGTGATCAGTAAGTGATTCAAAAATATTAAACAAAAAAGATAGAAAATTTAATTATCTATAATAAAGGTTTTTATAATTGTGGGCCTCAAGTGCACAATTACGGAGATACAGGACAAAACGGTTTTTCGCAAAATGGCGGAACTTCTGTTCGCCATTTTTGTAAGTATTTTGTGTTTTTAGGTTCATTACATTATGCTGCACCTGTAAAAAAAAACTCCTGCCGAATTATGCATTATGGACATAAGTAACTCGCTTTCCATTGCCTGTACTATGGGTTGTTGTTACAACCCCATTTTTATTCTTGGTGGCACAAATTGACATATTGTTGCATTAAGGAAGAACGTATGGTTCTTAAACCTTTATTCCATTTTTTGCAATATTTTTTTTAAAAATCATAAACATTTTAAAAATAATGTGTAAAAATTTAAGATAAATCGGAGTTAAATTAACGAATATATTGCGGTTTAAGTAAGCACGCCTCATATATGACTTTTATGATCGTATCATTCTAAATATAGTGCTTAAAACTTAAATGCGATTTTCCACCACCTTCGTTGTTATTAGTCCAAGAGCCCGTGAGTAGCAGACCGTCTTTATTTTGTAAAAGCTAAAAGTTTGTCAGTGCATGCTCCCAATATAGGTAGGTACTGGGTACCCTGGGTATTATTTAACAGGATATGACAAAATGTCCTAATACATAAAGTTGTAGGGTTTTCAAATAGGCATGTCTTTAAAATATTCCTAAGTATACAAAGTGTCCAAAAAACATTTATTTAAATTTTGTAACAAAAATTATACACTGTTTAAGGCTTTCGCGGCCATCTTCTGCTAAACTTATATTTTTGGGCTATGTGGCCGTCGTTGTAGATTTTGTATCCTTGATGTTTCGCCAGCGCGAGTAGTTTGCATCCTCAGAAGGTTCCTAGTAGACTACTAGCGTACTACTGTGTCCCGGCGCGGACGCAGCGAGTTTTTATAGGCAGCTTGGGTAGGCGGGGCCTGTTCCGGTTGGTCCTGGCGCAGGAACAATCCTGCCGTGGTGCTAATTTTGTGGTTTTAAGAATTGGTATTCACGTTTTATTAGCTTTGTTCGTAGAACAAAATTTCCAACCAATTTCCAATTTTCTAATGCGCATGCTTGGTTGGAAATAATTTTCTGATTAGTTTGAAATTTTTATCTCTGCGAACGGTATGATGTAAAATGCCAACTGGAACCCCTAACCCAACTTTTGTGTTTGTGTTTACATTTTACATGGTCTTCCGTGATCGCATTTATTTGTTATAATTCTGAATTTATTTAAAGATTAACAATGGAAGGTAAGTTTCTTTTTATTTTTCTTACACTTCTAAATATTAAATTTACGTTTTTAAACCAACCAAAAATTAAAATGTAATTTCTGAACACACACTAAACTCTAAAAACTAGCTAAACTGTTTGTAAACAACTACCTGCAACTACGAATCAATAAAATAAATGACAAAACACAGACGTAATGGTCATTGCGCATGTCTCAAACTAAAAATTTCTCCAAAATCAGCGAATTATTCTGACGGTTGGAAACTAGTTCACAACGAAAAATTGGACGTCTGCGAACAGAGGATTTTTGATCAGCAGTTTGGGATTTCTTCTCTACGAACACTTTTAACTAAATGCGCATGCGTCTGACGGTTTCTGATAGTTTCTGACTGCTCTACGAACAAAGCTATTGATTTTCATTGACTTTTTGGTTTTGTTAAAGTTGTTGGTATGCTTGTGTATCTCTATGGCTTCCCTGTACATACAGTCTGGCATGGTAGGATGAGGTATTAGCAAGAACATAGAGATACACAAACATACCAACAACTTCAACAAAACCTAAAAATCAATAAAACGTGGATACCAATTCTTAGGACCACAAAAATAGCATCAAGGCAGGAACAACAACTGCGCAACAACCACCTGGAACAGGCCCCGCCCACCCAAGCTGCCTATAAACTCGCTGCGTCCTCGCTGTGACACAGTAGTAGGCCATTAGTCTACTAAAAACCTTTTGAGGATGCCAACCACTCGCGCTGGCAACACCGAGAGAAATCGGCCAATTAAAGTCGTTAATTATTTTTTCATAATTATGACAATTAAGTCATTAATTATTACTATTATTTTTTTAATAACGCCTATAAAACGAAATTGCTATGGTAATTAAAGTCACTTTATAGGATCCGTCTAATTACTGCTATTAAAGGTGTAATAGAACCTGCAAAAGACTGCAATAACAGTTATTAAATAATATTAAGAAATTTCTATTATAATAGGTTTAATTAATTTGCAAAGTTAAGATAATTAAATTACATTATAGCACCCATTAAACCCCTTTACTAAAATGTTCTTTAATAATACTTATTAAACAAGTAATAAAAATAATTAAGAACATTAATAAAATCTATATTATGTTTAATAATTTCAATTAACCCAGTTTAAAGAAATGATAAGGTTTTTATTACGAACTAAACCGAACGACAGCGATCCTGACCGACCAGCCCTAACAATCCAGTCTGCAGGTTTATTCCATTCGTGGTATCGGGGTCGTCAGCACGTTTTCAGTCTTTTCGGATACTTACCTAGATCGTACTCGTTTCACGTTTGCGCAGTTAAGAAAAAATCATTGTCAGGTGTTGTGTTTTATATGTCGTATGCGTAAGTGTTGTGTTATGTTTTAATCGAGGTTTTACAAATTATTGACTTTAAATGGATCTCTTATTTAAGTTAGTTTAGCTTTCCATAGTTTTTTACAAAAATTAGTCGTTTTTGTTCGATTTTTTTTATTTTCGAATAAAACATGTACACATTATGTATGTATTTTTCTTTTAGGTATCCACAGTAAAGTACCTGCAATCAGTGTCACACAGAAAGTCTGTAGAATCTTTTAAAATGTTATTATGTCTTTCGTTTTCAAATTGTTTTTACATTAGTAGCCTTAAAATTAAGTACTTTATTTCAATTGTGTTTATCTATTTATTCATGTCAGTTATGAAATACTTATTAAGTTTTTCATTTTGCATAACGATATTTCTTTCAATTTGGGTAAAGCAGCTTATTAAAAACGAAAAAATAATGTAAGGTAATTATTCTGCAGACTTTTTGATACACACTGTCTAACCTAAATGCTGATTGGAATTAATTCGATATTCACATTTATTGGGACCTTGCAAAGGATAAGATAATAAGCTGAAATCAAATTACTGCAAAGTTGTAATTTTTAGGAGTTTTATAAAATAGATATCTGTAATTTTGCCTACATTTGTTGTAAGTTGTGTAGTTTGCTACAATCATGTACCGCTGAATATAAACGAGTTACTTTTCATTAAATAAAATTTTGTGTCTATCTATCTTTTTCCCATTGATAAAATTTGTACCTCGTATTAAAATTTAAACTTATGTAAAGTTGAGGTAAAATGCATATATTTGACAGATTCATATCAAATAAGAAACGTAATATTAAGTATAGAAAAACAAAAAGGAAAAATTAAAAAATATATTTTTTACGAATGTTTGGAAACTATGCAATTTAAATTTAAGAACTGTAACTCACTCTTATTGCTTTCAAAGTCCCAATAATGTGCAGTATTTTATTTCTGTGGTAAGATGGCAAAACCCGATATGTCACGTTTGGTAAAATGTTAAAAAGAGATCTTTTTAACTCTGATATGTCCTGAAAAATCACAATTTCAGTACAATATTTTTATTTTGCAACTAATTGTTTTTATTAAAGTCCTTTAATTACCCCTGTAAATCGGTAATGCTAGTTTAATTAAAGCCTAGTAGAGTGTTTATTAAACTTGTTTAATTAGTATTATTAAGCTAGTTTCCAATTTGTATTATTTTTTAATTATCGCAACTCTACTCTTTAATTAAAATCTATATATAATTAATTCGGAATTTAATAATGTTTATTAAACGGGTTTAGTTGTCTTTATTAATGTACTTTAATTAAAACTATTAAACATAATTTAATTATATTTAATTAAACTTCTTTAAATATTATTATTAAACAAAAGCTATAAATTGACTTTAATTACCATACTAAATGACTTTAGTTATCCCCTATTTAACTAAGAAAATTTAATAGGGATTATTAAAATTTTAATTATGGTCATTAAACGGTTTTCTCAGTGAAGGATTCAAAGTCTACAACGACGGCCGAATAGCCCAAAAAAACATAAGTTTAGAAAAATTATACACATTATTCTTGTAATATTATATCTAATGAATAAAAGATAAATTTTTGACTGTCCCAAAAAATCATAAAAATACCCCGGGGGTATTTTTAAAAATTCGAAGGGGTGCAAAAACATTCAACGTGTATATAAAATTTTAAATTAAGCGGTTGAACATATTATATGCTTCAAAATTTAGGTTTTAGATTCCACCCGAATAAACATACACTCATATGTACATAGCAAGTTAAATAAAAACTTGTAAAAATTAGATTTTTTTGCATAGTAATCTTGCATCCAATGTTCTTAAAGTCCAAACAAGTTATATCCAACGACATCTTACATTTTTAAAAGGTCATTTTAATATTAAATGGACAAAAGAAAAATACATTTTTATTACCTTAACACTACTGAAAAAATGCAAAAAAGCTGGTGAAACCAAAAAGAAAAAGTGTAAGCCTCAAGATGGCAATAACCAATTTATAATTTTTTTCTACCACCAATTATTTTAGTAAATTAAGATCCAAAGCTTGGGATCCACTATATAAGTTTTTCATACAATTTTTGTGTCGTTTTATGATAAACATTTATCGTGGATTCCAAGCTTTAAGCTAAAACGGTCTTATTTTATTAAAGAGATAGTTCCGACACAAGTAAACCTTTCGTTCCATGGTAAAACCCTTTTTCTGTATTATCTGTTTATTGGAATGAACGTACTTTCAAATATCCTTTCTATGGAGGATTTTTTAATAGTCCTGGCGGTGCTAAATTTCGAAATATTATCAATCGAAAATCGTACATTAAACACGTATTCCCTATACCGACCGTAGTTAGAGTGAGCATTTTATTTAATAACAACTATACTTTTCTTACGATTGTTTTTAAAAACTGAGAGCTATTACTGGAAATATAACAAGTTTTTTTCCCCAAAAAATATAAGCAATCCATATTCTTTTTTTTAATTATGTGTGAAGTGACTTTTGATGATTCATGTGAGTAAAAGTAAGCGAGCGATAGTCGGTAAAGAAAGATAGCACTAATAATAAGGGAGAAAGAAACCAATAGCCGTTGACTATTGGTTTCCTTTACATCCATGGAACGTCTTTAAAAACTAAAAGTACTAATGGTCAACACAACAACCGGCATTTAAACCCGGATAAACTGGTAAACAAATGAACCAGACCACCCAAAATTTTAACTGATTTTTATTTTTTTATTCTGTTAGAAGCCCAGTTTATTGGCTTTTAGCTGCTTGTGGCTAATTCTATAACCATTTCTATAACCATTTCCCCGACTATGATATACAGAGTTTTAAATAGACAAGTCACATCATGACCAAAATCAAAGTTATCCTAACTTTACAAAATTTTACTATTTTTAACATTTAATTTTTTTACATAAGAAATTTATATATTTTTAATATCACTTGGTTATTAAAATTTGGTTTGCATCAAATTCATCTAGTGCAATTTTCTTAATCGAAATAAAAACTCGAAAACAAGCACTACTTTGGAATAACTTTCTGTAATTTTGTTAATAATCAAACTTTCCAAAAAGTCCCAAGATAACAATTTAGTTAAAACATTTATGTGGTAAAAATAAAATATTCTTTAATTTTGTAGATGCGAGAAAAGAGCAAACGAAGCAAGGCATGGATCTAAAAAAATTAAAATAAACTATTTTTACCAACTGTAGTAATATAAGGTATATATATTATAAAAGAATAAACAATGATAAGCTCTAAAATTACATACATTTGCAACTACAATTGGTAAAATGGAAAATATTTATTTTATAGTAAAATTTTAAGTCTCGTGGCAAAGTTACAAATATTAATTTAAAAGAATATTATTTAACACAAACTTGGGTGTGAAATTTTCTTACCGAATACCACACGTGCTTAAATTATTCCGGGAAATGTATTCTGGGCCACGAATATTTTAAGAAAAAAATTTTTAGAATATTCGTGGCCTTGAAAAATTTCCGGAAACAAATGTAGCACTAGTGGTTAAGCTAAATAACTTAACACATAGACAATGTCAGGAAAAGAAACAGTCTTACGTGACTACCCGCATGTAAACATTTCTGATTAGATTATTTACATACATCCTTTGTTGTTGCTTTGCTGGTCGATATTTCAATACCCATTTGCTTAACCACTACTTAGTTAAGTATACATAAAGTCCTATTTTAGACAACAACCCTCAACTCTTTCTTAGAAGATAGTATGCACATTACACATTTTTATACTATTAACCTTCAAAGTTACGACAGCACTTAATGTTTTTGTGTATGTTTATAAGTATCTATATAGAATAAAGCAATTTGCAGCAGCAGTTAAAAAATAGATTTACTGAGGTTCTGCCACTTTTTTAAAGATATTTCTTATCAGATATCGATGCTACTACCAGCATCAATAAAATTGCTTAACATATCTTAGTAAGAATGTTTTTAGTCGTATCGATATAGGCCAATATGCCACTTGGTCGATAATGTCGGAAGGTATTTATTAATATATAAATAAATATATTTATTTGTACAGTGTGTCCTAAGTTGGTTAGTTCTGGTTGGATCTTAGAGTCGATAATAGATAGAAAGACGATAAAAAAGAAAATTTGTATTCAATGCCGCTTTGATAGCGGCTCTAATATCTGGTTTTTAAGATATTTAAAAACAATAATAATAATTTGCATGTTTGAAAAAGTTCTGCAATTTTTCATTTCAAAATATTGTTGAAATCGTTATAAACATTCTAAGGACAACAATGCATCCGTGCCTACTAATTTTAATTTAAACGTTTTGTTTTGAGATATTATTATCATCATTTAATTTTCCTATAACAATCATTACGTTTTTGAGTAAATGTTTTTTTTTCTCATTGAGCTTGTTTATAAAATTATATAAGACATTTTTATTAACTTATAAAACGTAGGACTTTATTTTTTGCCCTAAAGTCCACGACTGCAAAGGCCATTTACCAATAATTACCATTCAGTCCCAAATAAGAAATGATATTGGGAATTAGTTGATGTCGCGTTTACTGTTACATTGCATAAAATCATGTCAAAATAACGTCTAGTAGGCAATGGACCAAAACACTAATTAAAAGTGTAAAAAAACTTTTTAATGCTTCATGTAGTGTACTAACATGGAGTCATTTATCCGCATGACAAAAAAATGGCATTTTTTAACGGTAATAATATACATTTTGTTCTTTTTTAAAATTAATCCGACTTCAAAAAACTTAATAAAACTCACTAAAAAGATAAAAATAATAAAAAATAAACATATAGAAAAAAAGAAGTCAGGTAATAACATTAGTTATAAAGTATAAAGAGCTTTAGTTATTAACATTAAGTAGTTTAGCACATATTTTAATACTTTAATTTTTTTATTTAATTTTTTTTTAAATTATTTTTAACTTTTAGATAAGTTTTATTTATTTTTTAAAGTAGGATTAGTTTTATTTTTTAATTTTTATTTTCCGTTTTTTAGTTATTACTATTAAATCGGTTAATATATACACTAAAAAAGACTACTAGTACCTCTTTTATGTAGTTTGGTGAAAAAGTAAATTTTACCCCAAGGTTGTCGATTCTCAGTCCGTCCCTGATCTCTTTTTTTAACCGGCTATACATATTCTTTATTGTCATAGTATATACCTACTATAGGTAGCCTTGCCGCACGAACAACATACGGCAGAGAGAAAACAATAGGTCTAGTACCTTTCTCTCTTGCGATCCTGACTTGATTTTTATGGGACCACTATGGAAGTGCTCTCTTTAAAATAACTAAAAAAAAAAATTAAAATCGGTCCACCATTAACGGAGTAATTGCGTAATATACACACAAAAATATACAGGTTGATTGAGAAAGTCGGTTAAAAACTGCGTTTTAGTCGATGCTGACTAGGAAAAACTTTAGTCTTTAATTAAAAACATAAATTTAGCTTAGAAATACATCTTATTAGGAATTGAATGGAAAAATGGCTAGTGACCGCTGGAGTCACTAACACTAAAAATGTTTTTTAATATGACGTTTAAAATAAGTAAAAAAATAAATGGATGTAAAAGTGGTGCTTTAACTGACGCCAAGCACAGCGATTTACTATTGAGAGGTCAAATAAAAGTAATCTCACAAAGTCGATAAAACTTACACATTCCTAACAATAATCGATCCGGATCAATCTACGGTTCAAGTAGTATTATTTACAAAACCAATCCAGTTTAAAAGCTCTTAACTTTGGAAAGGCGCCGCGCCGCGCCGACTTGTTTAAAAAACGAGAAGTAAATAAAGTATTAATATTGTATTCATCTTGCTTGCAGGTGGACTAAAAGAATGTATTAAGTGGACGCGTTGAAAGGTTCTTGGCTTTTTGACTACTTATTTGTTACTATACAGGGTGTTTTTAGAGTTGTCTCATTTATGTTACAAGTTATTTAAAATAATAACAATTTTCAAAAACCTGATATTTTTAACCACTGTCTATACAGGGTGTCCAAGAATATGTGGGCATGCTCTACCATTTTTCCCTAAATCCCTCTTTACAAAGATACATATATGCCCTTAAAGAACGTCACTGGAAATCGGTTTTTCCTAAATAGCTTTTATAGTACTTCTGGTTAAAACTCCCGAAAATGGTGTCCTTGTAAAATATTATTTGCATTCTTTACGTTGCCGGGGCATACTAACCCTTACACAATAGTCCTAATTATGTTTACACCCAGTAAAATAATTGCATTAAAAAAGCAGTTTTAAATAACATAAACCATCAGCTAAAAAAGGTATTCTTGTCTGATATCGCGAAGCGATTTTCAGAAAATCAACTTTTTGTTTAAATGGGGTCGTATTTAATAGTATATTAAATTACAAGTGTGGAAAATGACTAATTTCACACGAGTGGGAATATTGTAGCACGAGGCGTTAGCCGAGTGCGACAAACCCACGAGTGTAAGAAAGTCATTTTCACACGAGTACTGTACACTATTTTTCCTACGACCACAAATTATTCACCAAAAAATAAATAAATTAAAGTTTGTCTGTTCAGAAAAAATAAAAAACAATTAAGAACTTTGCAACACTAGGGTGATATTTACTTTGCAACACTAGTGTGATATATACTTTTCCTCACTGCTATATTATACTGTTTTGACAATATTTTTACATCGAAAATCACCTACCTAGAAGCATTATATACCTTTTATCATTTTGGAATTTAAAAAGGTCCTCACTTAATAAAAATTGTATGGTTTTGTTAGGTAATCACGCTAATAGTTTAATACGGTTTTCTGCTATTATAAGTGTTTTTAAAAATTATCGATTCTTACATATTTTAGACACTCTTCTAAATAAAACGTAAGTGGTGGATATCCAAAATATTCCGTTTTTTAAAAAATATCAGTAAATAAACTTACGGGACCGGGGAGTGAAAAGGGGTGCTGGGTGGGGTAAAATTGGTAAAACGAGTTAATGAAACTGAACATCACATATAAAATTAAGTAAAAATAACAGTTTTTCCTCATATTTTTAAGAAAAATATAAAATATGAAAATTGTAAATGCATAACCTAAAGTCCTAAAAGTAAGGAAAAACGACTACCAAACGTCAGTTACCATGCAAAATATGGAAAGCATTTGGCAACGTCGGAAGGGTCTGATTCTATTTATGAATGGATAAAAGAAAGTGGATTCATAAAGTGTGTATTAGCCTTAGGTTTAATTAGGGATTAAAAAAAAAAGATTTAACTAGTTGTTTGAGTACACGAAGAAAGAGAGGAAGGAATTTGATCTATAGGCTTTTTTCTCTGGCGCTTTAGGTCGAACGGTCAAGCGGCAAGGCTGCCTCTATAGAGTACGTGCTCAAAGGTAGAAGGGAGATTTTTAATTTGATCTACTTACCTGACAACACTGTGCCAGTCAGTGAAAGTTGTTTTTGTGGTTATGTCTATTTTTGTTTATGTTTTTATTTTTTCGTAAATTTTAATAAATATAAAATAAGATGATTTTCGCTAATTTGGGTTCTACCGTTTAAGGTAAATAAAAAGTTTTTTTACTGTCACTACAATAAATATGTCACTTGCAAAACCAATAGCAGTTTTAGAATGACATCATAATATGTATCACACCAGTGTTGTAAAGTACTTTGAATAGCAGTTTTAGGGGCATCATAATATGTATCACACCAGTGTTGTAGAAGTACTTTGCAACACTAGTGCTGTAAAGTACTTTGCAACACTAGTGTGATATAACGCATTTTCTATGCATGAAATCAGTGTGCTATTTGCTATTTTCACAAGTGGTCGTAGGAAAAAATTTGGTTTGTTGCTTTGTCATAGGCTCCGTCTTATTTTATGAATTCTCTAGCTTTAATTATGAGGATTATGAGCCTCTTCACAATTCTGCAACATTATTTTTACTGTCGTGAAAATAAAAAATAAATATATATATTTTTTTAACTTTTTAATACCATTTGCAACAGAATATCTAATGTTTTTACATGTCCTCACTAACAAATACTTAAACGCTTTAATTTATCGACATCGAACAGAAGTACATATTCTTTAGCTAAGGGTTTAAGCTACCCAAAAATACTATTTTTATTTCTTTGTTGTAATGGGTAGTCCGCCCCTGGCGAATTAATAAAGGCAAACGTCTTACAAAGAAGCCATTTTTCCAACTTGCATTTATCATATTAAAAAATATTTCAATAAACCAAGTACTATAAAAGTTGTTTAGGAAAACCCGATTTTCAGCGGCGTCCTTTAAGGGCACATATGCACATATCTTTGTAAGAGAGACTTAAGAAAAAAAATATGGGGATTTGTCACATATTATTATGTATTCTATAATAATCCGAGAGATAGTCCACATATTTTTGGACACCCTGTAGAAAAACATATTAATTATTCGTTTACTATGAATAATGGATATGCCTAGTTTTGTATTCTTAACTCACTCTTTTAGTTTTTTGGTGAATTTTTTTGCTTTGAAAATAGAATTCAAATTTTATATAAAATTAATTAACAAAAACCATCCTTTTAATACGGTATTTTATTTTTATAAATGTTTCATTAATGCTTATAAGCCATGTTCAACTCGGGATTTACTTTAAATCTAGTATTAATGTTACCCTATTTTTTAAAGATAAGAATTAAATACAAAAACAGCTCCCTCTAATTTATACACTCTGTATGTATCCTAAACTTGATTCATTCTGGAGTATTATTTTCATGTCCGTAGAATAGTGTCGTGAACAACCCCCAGCATTCTTGATCCCATTCAAAAAAGATCTGTTCGCCTTATTAATAATTTTTTACTTAAAGAAAGACTTCCTGTTATTGCTCATCGTCGGGCTGCAAGGGATCTATCGCTCTTTTACAGGTAATTTCACGGCTTCTGCTCCAAGGAATTGTCTAGTATATCTCCTCAACTTTCAATTCCCAACAGAGGGAACTTCGGGGTCCGCAGATGGGGCCGGAACTAATTAGCATGTTCGTTCTTTTATTTCTAGAGTTTCTAGAAGGTGGAACCTGTCGCCTGCGAAGGGACTTTTCTTCTCCTCCAAAGCTTAAAGTTTCTGTGTTAACAAACTTCCTCTTACCTCGTTTAAGACACCCACGGTATTAAAGGTCAGTGTAAATTGTCCAAAGATAAAAAAAACCCTCACTTTTAGTAATGAAACAAATATCCAGTGTAAAATATTTAAGATGTTTTTATACAGTGAGGATATTAAAAGTCCTCCCCTATATCTTGAAAGATATCGAGATCAGTTTCAGTCACGTGGGCTTGTGGCCTAGTACCAAGAGTCACTAGCAACCTTTTTCTATTTTAATAAAAAAGGAGGTCATGTAGTACATGTAGTTTTAAAGCCCCTTTGATTATCTACTCAACGCAACTTCGTTTTTGAAAATCGGTCTAGCCGTTCCAGACTTAGAACCGCTTGAAATTTGGCTTAAATGGTGTAAAATCAATGCGTTTTTACTGAAATTGGCTTGTAAAGTCTAAAATGGCTATACCGATTTTAAAAAACAAAGAGAGAGTTAAGGGCTTTTAAAACGAGGTACTACATGACATGAAATAAAAAGTTGCTAATGCCGTCTTGACACTAGGCCACGTGACAAAAAATATTTTTATGTCAAAAAGTAGTTAAACTAATACCCTTTTACCCAAATTTTATCCGACTTCGATATCTTGTCCTATTCAAAAGTTATGAGGAAAAGAACTTTTAAAAATCGCACCGTGTCATGTGTACAAATTGGAGCTAAACTTTAAACGCTTGTAACTCTGGAACAAATTAGCCGATTTATAAAAATAAAATGGTGATGACTCGACAATCAAAAGGCCTTTAAAACGAAACACAATATGACCCCTTTCCATTTGAAAAAAAATTGCCCGTGCCCCCTTGGCACGAGGCCATGTGGCCGAAATCATTTTTATGCCAAAAGTAGTTTAGGTAACACCCTTTTACCCAATTTCGACATCTTGTCCCATTCAAAAGGTAAATTGGGGGAGGAATTCTAATATTCTCACTGTGTCTGCAGGTAAGGAGTGTTCAGTTACGGATTAACCTATAAACAAACTAAGCAATTGTTTAGGGCATCACGTTGTTGGGGGCAACTTTTACACTATACGTCACTCCTGCAATAGTAAACTGCCCTCTCTCTCTCTTTCCCCTCCCCGTCAAAAAAATATATTAATTTAACATTGATAATGAACCCTACATATTTATAAAAGAATTGAACTAGTTTACGATTCTTAACCCTTTTATCATCCATTATAAAAGCTGTTGCAATAACTTTCACAGTTTGTAAGTTTTTCATTTTCATCATAACACGGATAGACTGCTGACAAGTCATGTTACCAGAGAAAAAAAAAGCACAAAAAGCAACATCATGCAACACCGCCATACATGGCACCAAAAAAGTCCCCTGTATGTTCTACAAGAACCTTCGAGAAAATTTATCGCAGTTGCCGTCGCTACATCGTAGCAACATTCAGTTTTGCTGTAATTAATTTAGACACATCGTATCTCCCATCTCAAATATACCCATATGATTCATTTTATTTACATAAAATATTTCGAGAAATAATCGCCGTGTACAGTTAGGTAGTTTATGGGAGATATTTAAACATAAAATTGCAGAATCTAGTCTGGAGACTGGATTTATTCTTACATGTTTTTGTCCCAGGAACACATTTTGTTGATAATAAAATATTCTGAACTTTAAACAAAATATTATTTGGCTTTCTCCAGAATAAAGATATTTTATAAATATCTTAAGAAACTAAAACTTTTTATAATCTGATAAAGAGCCATTTTGCTCTTGAAATAATATAATAAAAATTAAGATTACTTTAAAAGGAATATATTATTAGTAAATTATTTAATATAACATAGTTACTTTTTTAAAACTTTACAGAAAAGGTTGCAACCCCTAAACATAGGTTTAAGGGCTTTCGGTTGATATTATTTAATAACATTATATTCAAAAAATAAGTTCTTAACGAGGCTGCCAGACGTGAACTGATCCCTTGGACGCGCCTCACAAATGTGAACAAACTTTTTCAAAAAAATTTGGAAAACTTTTACTAAAAATAACTGATGATCTGACTATGACATTACTTATAGGTAGGGATCTCTGGACCATTTTTCTAAGTCATTACTAAGAAGCTAATTTTTCGTAAGTATCTTCATTTTGACGAGACAACCAACTTTTTCCTTACAACAATTTTGGTTGGTGGTCCCATACAGTGTTAGCAGGGATTAAATATGTTAATTTGATAAATATTAACAAAAAATCAGGATGACGTACCTTGCAATACGTAGGACAATGTGGGTGTTAAATTATATAAATATTATTTATTCAACAGAAAAAAAAAACACCTGGTTAGTAGATATTTTCACGACACCGTTAACCAAACATTTTGATGGTAGGGGACTCTTTGATGAAACCTTACATTTTGCAGTGCAAATATTTTTTTGTTTATTTAGATAATTATTATAAAAATTAACAGAGAAAATCCCTGTTAGTAATAAATTTTTGATATCTGTCAAATCAACATATTTCATTCCTGCTACCCCTGTAAGCTACCACCAACGAAAATTGTTGTAAGGAAAAAAGTTGAGCGTCTCGTCAAAATGAAGCACTTACAAAAAAATTAGCTTGTTAGTAATGACTTGGAAAAATAGTTTAGGGATCCCTAACTATTAATCTTAATTTTATTATATTATAGCAAGACCAGAATAGCTCTTTATTCAAGTTTTAGTTACATAAATTAAAAGAGAGGTCTAGTGGCACATCATTTTTAAGCTCCTGACGAGTACCTTATAACCTCAGAATATAAAGTTAATACCTTTACCTACTTCAAAATGGCGGTACTTTAAAAATTACCTGAATACTTCATACTTCCGAATCAAATAAAGTTAGATTCATATAATGTGGTACTTTCTAAAAACTCTTTTAAGGATTTATTTTATGGTGATAATATGCAGGGTAATACATACATCATTAAAAAATATTTAAAAAACCTTTAAGAAAATACCATTTTGGGTATAACTAACTTTATTAGTTTTTGAGATATGGCCATCCAAATCAGCTATTTAGGTAATTTTCAAAGGAACGCCATTTTGTGGTAGGTAAAGGTATATACTTTATATTCTGGAATTATGAATTTCTCGTCAGGAGTTTTAAAATAATGGTCAGCAAGACCCTCCTTTTCATTTAATTTTTTGTTTAAAAATGGCGCCCAACTCTCATTTTAATATTTATATCTCTCATTTCATGCCTAAAATTTGGTTTATGTTGTCTTACTCAAGTCCACAAATTTTTATGAAAAAATATGAAACAAATTTCAGAGGTAGGAGGGGGTTCTGACTTTAGACAGACACTGTATATGCTTGTATTGTATGCACTCCGCTGTCTGTTACTGCACTTTTAAGGTTTTGTGGGATGGTCCGCTCTGGTTCTTAACGCCTTATATAAATCGACGGTACAATTTCATTACAACTCGGTCCACCTACTATATTGAAAAATTCCTTAGAAATTCTTTTGTCGATACATCTTTTACCGTAATTCATAGTTGTATCGACAACGTGTTTTCTTTTTACTCAATTGGCGGTTTGATTTTGTGGTCAAGAGCGGTAATTTAATAAAAATTGATTCGGTCATTAACGGCATTTTTCTTCGTTTTTAAAGAATTTTTGCAATGTAACGCGGTAAAATTTATAGGAAAGTATGATTATACTAGGTTAGTAAAAAGTACTGCAATTCTTAAATATCCTTTAAACAGCTTAAGCTGCATTTATAACATTTGGTACCTGAAAGGTATAAAGAACCTAACAGAAATATTAGCACCGTCGCTAGAGTTATCAGTTTTGTGCACAACGTATTTTTTACATTTTTTTAAATGAAATTCCTATTTATTTTCATCGCAATAAATTTAAATTTAATTTTTTTCTGGTTGCTGAGATATGACAATTTTATTACTTGTCTGATCAGTGCCCCAGATTAATAAAAATATTAGTGCGATCTGATAGCTAGGACTTACCGAATTATTTTTAAACTTTAAGTATATAACCTACATCATTTTTAGTGTAATAAAACCGTTGAAGTGGGTATTCTGGTCTGGAGGCATGAATTTCAGGTAATTTTTGAAGTCCCATAAAAAAAGGAAATTAATATTTTTGCTATCTATTTTCTTATATGTTAGTTGTCATTTGTTATATGTCTCCTCCATGGCGCAGTGATCAGAGCTTTGATCTTCAAAGTTATTTAAAAATAAAGACCGTGGTGGCACTACCGCGTTGTCTAAAAGGTGCTGTGAAATGCATATCTGCATGTTTCAGTGCTTGGACAACGTTGACGAAACAGGGGGAACGATGGGGTAAACATCTAATAACCCGATACCCACGGTACTCGGGTATTTAGGCATATGCCTTCGTGGAATGTCAAAAAGATAAAAAAATCAAATCATTTCAAGAATAAAGAAAAAAATAAAAAAAGAAGAAAAAGTTAAAAATTCAAAAATTTGCAGCTGATGAAGTGGGGAGGTCTTAAAATATTGACACGTGACCGTGCCCACGCTTCCAATCCTCCTAGTAATCCGAAAAAAAAGATTATATTAATCTAGAGTAATGTCGCTATAGCATGAACTAGGGAAAGGATGAAAAACCATTTTCCCGCAAAATGGCGACGCGCGACTGTATATATTTTTTATCACATTTTTTTTACTTTTTAAAAATAGTAAAAAAATCATCTTCCCCGTAGTTCAGGCATTACTCTAGATTAATAATCTTTTTGTTATTTCTTATTTTTTGGGTTTTGTTGTTATTTAATACTTTTCATTTTATTAAGTTCATTTAATATCTCACTATAACTAACCAGAACCAGAACGATTTTATTATTTATCTGATCAATACCCTATACCCAGGCTTGGATCCCGAATCTAAGTTGAAGAAGTTCTTTGTTTAGATTAGTAAATACACATACCTACACTATCTAAACTATTTTAATATTTTCACAAATTTTACTAACCAAGCCCTTTTATTAGATACCCATATTGAGGTAGTCGTGGAAAAAATATGTAATCCGCTATTTTGGAGCATCCACTGGCTCTTAGACTATGTACATAGTTATCCCCCAAAATTGCGTTTGCACTATTTGCACCCACAAATAAATCTAAAATTTATTACTTTTAAGGACCAACTAATAACCAGTATTTTTACTATTTGTTTTTACTGCGGCAGTAGAAATAAATCTAATAGTAGGTATTTCACCATATCGCTAAATCAAAATCCGTCTTCACCGACAAAGATGTAACAGCGCAACTAAAACAATCCACATAAATTCGACCTGAAAACAGCTTTTTCAACAAAAATCCGACATTAACGGCCGCCATATTTAACTTTGACCTTATTTTCTCGCACGGTCATCATACAACCCAGAGCTATATCCGGTAAAGCGACTCCGTAACCTTTGTTTTAATTGTACGTTTTCGTTTTCTGACAAACCGTATTTTCTTGCGTCTATGTTTGGCCGGGAGAGCTGTTCGTGATACCCTCGGTATATAAAAATGGGAACATATATGAAATTTCATTATGTGAAATATAATATTAACAAGTCTAACAATTTTGCGAATTCGTTTTTGATATAACAAGTATTAAGCTTGAGGTATACCATAAACAGGGCTTGTAATGAGGCAAAGGTTAGACAAAATATGTCTGCACGAATACAAGTATACACTGTGTCAGTTGCAAATGACTTTACAAAACAGTTACACGTTACACGTATTTAAATCTGGTGAATACTGAGGCAATTTTGTTCCTACAAAATTTTATCTGCCCTCCATTTGTTGTGACCTTATTCTTGCCAACAACAAAAGTAAAAGTGGTTGGTAGCTTCAAAAATATTTTTTTGTACGACCGGGCGTAAAATATAATTTTACGCTTTCAATTAAAGGCGCAAAATCGCACCTTTACGCCCTAATGCAAAAAAATTAAAACGCCCGCATTTATAAATGAGGGCGTCAGAACTTTTAAATTTATATAACAATAATAAAATTAAAATATTGCCCCACTTTTCTTTGGTAAAATAACAATTTATTTAATTAAACATATGTTAAAAGTAAACTGATTACAATTTGAAACATTAAAAGCTGGAAAATTTTCTTCTAACTACAGAGAATAAGTATAATAATTTCGTCGTACAAAAATTGTTTGCACCTCTGGCGTAAAGCACTTTTACGCCCACAGCTACTTTTAGCCGAGGGCATAAAAGTGCTATTTTACGCCCTTGGTACAAAAATAACTATTTTTCTCTATAGCAAATGGACCTAGTTTTACGCCAAAAGTAGTTTGTCGGTTAATTTTGAACAAATATTTACTTTAGAAAAGGGGAGGGGAGCTATGGTTAATTCGTGGTCAAAAAGACACACTTTTATGAATTATTTTTGATGACACAGTAATATCTGATTTATTAAACTCAATGGTACAAAAAATTTACCGTTAGAAAAATTTGGTGTACAATTTATGTTTAAAAATTCAAAAAAATGCGGCAATGGCAGCCATTGAGCGGTATGATGCTAACATGTAGGTTATATAACCGTAGGGTTATATAACCATGGGCTTACCAATCACAAAAATATTTTCAAAAATAAGCAGTTTTGGGGTTATAAATCATAAGCAAAATATTTCTTACTTAATAAATTTATGGTTGTTACACATAACCTTACATAGTTAGTCGTGAAAACATCCGTTTACTGCCTTTTCTTTTGTAAAACGTGACAGGTAGGAAATTTGTTAGAAATTGGCCAAAAATCATATTAAAGTCGTCTAGATATCCATGACATTACCTGCCAATTCATTTTTCTAGTAAGATATAACAGGCAGATTCGGGTATGCGGTTATATTTGACTGAAAACATTGAACAAGCAGGTTATATCATAGATATCTAGACAACTTTAAAACTATTTTTGGGCTAATTTCTGACAGATTTCTTACCTGTCAAGTTTTTTACAAAAAGAAAAGACAGTAAACGGATGTTTTACGATAGTTATGTAAGGTAATGTGTAAAAAACATAAATTTATTTAGTAAGAAATACTTTGCTTATGATTTATAACCCCAAAACTGCCTATTTTCGGAATTATTTTTGTGATTGGCAAGCGCATGGTTACGGTTATATAACCCTACGGTTATATAACCTGCATGTTAGCATCATACAACTCATTATTCGGAAGCGTCTAAAAAAGGTACGGTGACCATCATATCTAAGTTCTGGATAACGTGTATAATAGTCATAGATAGGGCGAAGTTAATAAAACCGCATTATCTTTATAAACTTTGCTTTGATTTATCGTTATTGTTTACATTGTTCACACAATTTCATTCAAAAATATTTTTAAAATGTTGTCTAGATGCAAAACCAGATACGCAAATTGATACTTTCCCGCATGCAAAAGAAGTTAAACGAACGAGGAAAAGTGGAGTTCGGATAAGCTTTAAGTGCGCAAGTGTTGGGAATATTTTTTGAAGGCTGTCTTAGAAAAGAAGAAACATATGTATAATTATTTTTTTCTACGACTGTTAAAGAATGTTTACATTATTAATGTCATTTTAAACAGGTAATATGGCTCATTACCCACGGCCATTACCTACGCTCATTACTTACATTCATTACTCACGGCCGTCTTAAGGTGCTTCAAATCTGCATAAATACGATAATATGTATATGCTTTTATAACCTCGTTTTCTTAAAGCCGCGTCCAGACTTGGAACAATTTTCCGCGCCGCTCCACGCTGCATACTCGGCCACATAGCGCGGACGTGGAAGTGGACAGAATTCACATCGTTCTAAGGGCTTGGCGAATTATTCACCTGTGATTCAGAGCTTGTTGGTTTTTGGCGTCAAAGGAGTGCGCAAATAGGTTGGTTAGTTTTGACAAATGTTTGGCGAATTGTTGCAAGTCTGGACGCGGCTTAATATAAATCTTAACCCAAGTTCATTATTTTTTAGTCACTTATGGGTATTTAAGTTTTTAATAGGTACATAAAATTATTAATAATAAAATAAATCACATTTGATACAAAATTTGCAAGAGGCTATATTATCGCGTATGTCATGGCTGACAAATAATCTGTCACAAATCGAGGACAATAAAAATTTATGTTGTTTTAAAATGTTTTTCACTGATATATCTATAGTAGTGGAAAAAGTATAGTATGCAACTCAAAGGAAATACTCATTTTTCTCTTGTATGACTTACAACACTTGCCTGCATCTCGTACTGTAAAAGTCTTAAGGTCTGGTTCACATAACCGCAATAAGCCCGTAACAGGGCGTCACGCTGGTGAAATATAGGGGATGCGATTGAAAAAGGTTTGTATTTAATAAAATTGCAGTATTATGAGTTTCTTATACTACGCGTTAAATTACAGCTGATCCTAAAATAAACCTTCAGAAAAAAGGTAACACAGTCTTACCGAAACTACACTTAAAGCTTGAATAAAAAGAACTAAGATAAGTAGAAAAATCTGTTTTATTTAAGCAAGAAAATGTACAGGTTAATTTTAATTTATACGCATAAACTTATTGCTAAAGACAAGTAATTATCTTCAGTAAAAAAAAAAATATTAAAATATTTGTACTTAGGGAGATAATCAATTATTTTAAATAAAACAAAGAACGTCAATTCTGAGCGTAAATAATATCAAATAATGAAAAAGATCGTAAACTATTTTTGTTACGGAATAATCAGCTGGATTTTTTGTTCTTTGTAAAAACTAAACCAACAAACAAGTCATGGCAACATTTTGTATGCCAGCTAGTACTCTTTTATTAATCGTAGTTGTTGTGAATGTTATATTACGTGATTGGAGTTAAACTTATGGCTTAAAATTATTACAACAAATTATTTCTGATCCATTAAATAGGTAATTACCATTATTTTCCATTATGAGTCAATAAGTGTCTTTAGAATTAAAGTTATTTTTTTGTAATTTTCTAGAAACCTGCGGCAACTCCGGTTTTGACGAAATGATCCTATTTTTATTGTATTCCTCCTTCTTCTTGCACACTATTTAAAGAACAAATGGCATACAATATTTGATTTTTTCCCTTTAAAACCACGTTTTATTATCTATTTTACACCCTTTATTAATGAAATTGCGAAAGTTAACTTTAAAAATTCGGCAACCATGTATATCCGCCGCCATAGCCAACTGCGATGTAAATTTATCATTGAAAGTAAAGCTATGCAATTTAATGCAAAAATAGTGTAAAATACGTAGAAAAACGGGATTTCAAAAGGTGAAAATCAAATATTGTTGTCCATTTTAGCTTTAAATCAAGAATTGTATGCAAAAAGAAGGGGAAATATAGTGAAATTCAAATTTCAAATTTTAATATGAATACCTACATATTTCGAAAACGAAACGTTTCCGCCAAAAAATTCTTCGTGATCAGTGCTTCAAAAACCCCCGTATACCAAAATTCGTCAAAATCGGAGTTGCTGCAGGTTTCTAGAAATAGCTATTTATTATAAAAAGGAAAAAAGCTCTAGGTTTTATCTCTAGGTTTTGTTGATTCCCGAGGCGAAGCGAAGGGAGACAATAAACCAAGAGCTGTGGTTGCACTAAAGGAGTAGCAATGGGAAGCCCACTAAGCCCAGTAGTAGCAAATTTCTTTATGAAAAAGTTTGAACAGCAAGCCCTAAGTACTGCCCCCTATAAACCAAAGGTATGGTTCCGGTATGCCGATGATACCTTTGAAATTTGGAACCACGGATCCGAAAAACTTCAAGAATTCTTAAACCACATAAGCAATATACATTCAAATATTCAAGATACAATGGAAATTGAAGAAAATAGCAAAATAGCCTTTTTAGATGTTTTACTTACAAGAAGTGGCAAGCGGCTCCGGCACACGGTCACAGAAAACCGACTCATATTGACAGATATTTACCCAGAGACTCTAACCACCATCCTTGCCAAAAGTTCGGTATTATCAAAACGCTTACAGAACGGACAAAAGAATTTGCGAACCTGGTGCAATGAACTCGGAATAACACATAATAAACACATATAACACAATAAAAAAACGCGCTTATGGCCAATTGATATTTTGAATAAGAAATACAGAGAGCAATGAATCCAAAAGATAATCCCAATACCAAGAAGCAAAGTCCACCAACGGCAAGAGCCTTCTTACCATACATTCCGAGGGTAACGGACAGAATAGGTCGCCTACTAGAGAAGGTCAATTTAAACTATATACAAAAAGTAAAGGAGTGTTTAAGATCGCCCAAGGACAAAAGGGATCCCCTGGCGTGCCCAGGAGTTTATCGGATACCGTGTATATCGGAACGACCACGGGATCGATCAACACAAGAATTAAAGAACGTAAAGCTTAATGCCGCCTGGGACAGACTGACAAATCAGCCGTAGCGGAGCACACTTTTCAGGCACAGAGCACCACATAAAATTTGAAAATACCCAGGTTCTTGCTAATACCTCATCCTACCATGCCAGACTGTACAGGGAAGACATAGAGTACACAAACATACCAACAACTTCAACAAAACAGAAGAATCAATGAAGATCAATAAAACGTGGATACCAATTCTCAAAACCACAAAAATAGCACCACGGCAGGAACAGCAAATGCGCAACGACCAACCGAAACAGGCCCCGTCCACCCAAGCTGATTATAAATTCTCGCTGCGTCCGCGCCGGGATACAGTAGTACGCAAGTAGTCTACTAGGAACCTTCTGAGGATGCCAATCACTCGAGCTGGCTAAACGTCATGGATACAAAATCTATAATAGCCGAATAGCCCAAAAAACTTAAAGTTTAGCAAAAGATGGCCGCGAAAGCCCCACACAGTATAAAACAATCGCATTTTCCAAATATGACTATCATTTTTCTTAAAAACAATTTTGTTACATTAATTAAAGCTGTCACAAACAATCAAATGCAAATCAGAATATATATTACGGGACAATTTTTAAAATAAATTAAAAACATTTAATTTCTTATTTTATTAAAACAATTACCGGCAGACAAAAAAAAGTTTTCTGTGCACCGGACGAGACTTATCTAGGGGCATGTTTTTTTAACTTGCTGAAGCCAAATTTCAAGTCAATTTAGGCCGTACATCCTCCAATTTCTAGTAAAATTGCAAAAAACCTTAAAAAATGGATGAAAATTTTCGCTATTTCTTATGGTAGGTTAACATCTGACATTTATTGCATGATAATTTATGTCAGACAGAAATTCTGGCTAATGTACCAGGTATCATCGGCATACCGGAACCATACCTTTGGTTTATAGGGGGCAGTACTTAGGGCTTGCTGTTCAAACTTTTCCATAAAGAAATTTGCTACTACTGGGCCTAGTGGCCTTCCCATTGCTAATCCTTTAGTGCAACCACAGCTCTTGGTTTATTGTCTCCCTTCGCTTCGCGTCGCGAATCAACAAAACCTAGAGATAAAATCTAGAGCTTTGTCCCTTTTATAATAAATAGCTATTTCTAGAAACCTGCAGCAACTCCGATTTTGACGAATTTTGGTATACGGGGGTTTTTGAAGCACTGATCACGAAGAATTTTTTGGCGGAAACGTTTCGTTTTCGAAGATGTATTCATATTAAAATTTAAAATTTGAACTAGTCCCATTTTCACTATATTCCCCCTTCTTTTTGCACACAATTCTTGATTTAAAGCTAAAATAGAATACAATATTTGATTCTCACCTTTTGGAATCCCGTTTTTCTACGTATTTTACACACTGTGCACTGGACGAGACTTATCCAGGGGCATGTTTTTTAACTTGCTGAAGCCGAATTTCAAGTCAGTTTAGGCCGTACATCCTCCAATTTCTAGTAAATTGTAAAAAACCTTAAAAAATTGTTGAAAATTTTCGCTATTTCTTATGGTAGGTTAACATCTGACATTTATTGCATGATAATTTATGTCAGACAGAAAATTCTGGCTAATGTAAACGGTCGAAAGTTTATTCTATTCTATTCTATTTTCGGTTTTTGGCTTTCATACGTAATGTATTCAGCCATCGTCAAGTGGTTGTGGTCAAAATTTTATGTCTAATAGAAATTTTTTAATGTTTACATTAGCCAGAATTTGTGTCTGACATAAATATCATGCAATAAATGTCAGATGTAAAACTTCCATTACGGTTTTTTGCAATTAACTTATTGCAGGGTGTGCGGCCTAAACCAATTAACAAAACTTTTTTATACTGGTTTAGCAAATGGTTATTGGGATATCGACCAGTAAAGCAACAAAACATGATGTATGTGACTAATCGAATCAAATATGTTTACATGCAGTTATTCACGTTAGATAAGCTCTTATCCTCACATTGCCTTTTTCTTATGTAATTTATCTGATTCTTTATATGGGCCAGTGCACTGGTGCATGAAAAAAGTTTGTGGTACAGCGGACGCCACCTATCTACAGGAATGCTTTCGACCCGCTGAATCCAAATTTTAAATCAGCTTAGGCCATACACCCTACAATTTTGAACTGTTAGACATATGTAGAAAAAATTTAAACATTTTTTACGTTTTTTGCAAATGAAATTGGAGGGTATACGGCCTAAACTGGTTTGAAATTGGGATTCGGCGGGTTGAAAAATATACCCGTAGATAAGTCGTGTCCGGTGCACAAAAACTTTTTTAGTGGTAGAATAAAAATCGGTTATCGCCTTCTTGGCACCCCTAAATATTTCAGTTTTTTTCCAAAGTTTTATGATGTTTTTCCTGCAATAAATATCTCAGCAGTACTAAAGTCCTAAATTTTAGCAATTAAAAGAGAAGTTTTAAAAAAATGTACGTTTTAGTTACACGTTTAGCCTAAGTATATAATAAAATAAAGACAGGAAATTAGCATGGGTGTGAAGATAGAAATAAAAGCAGACTTCCCAGGATGATTGTCCTTTTATCTAATCCCATTGTCTATTTTCTACGCAACATGCCCCGGAGAATCATGGAATACTTTTTAAGTATTTCTCATTATTTTTTATGGCCCTGGCTAAACGATTGCCGGCGGCTATGCTTAATTACAATAGTATGGGAGCCCAAGAGGGGATTTTGGGATTTACTACATCGCGGCAGATTAATATACCGGAGGATATGTTGTACCCGGTTAAGCATCTCCACCAAATATGAGGACCCGTATACAGGGTCGATCAGAAATTATCGAGCGCGCCAGATTAAGATAGGTAAGTACTGGCGACTCGTCAGAGGAGGCAAGCGAAGGCTTAGCCTTCTCATAAATTTAATCATAAATGCGGCAATACCCAATTTTGGTTTGCATTTATGCAAATATTACCTATACAGGGTGTACCACCGGAAATTGCTGCAATCGATTTCTAGAAAAGTACGCTTTGGAAAATTTTTAAATTTTGGTAACATTATAAAGTCATTGGGGGACATAAAACTAAAACATTTTGACAGCTCTACCACTTCCGATTATACCGGAAGTTAATTTCAACTTCCTTATTTTAAACGGAACACCCTGTATATTATTTATTTTTTAGATTCTGCTTAAAATTCTTAACATGATTTATGTATAATGTTTTATACCTAAGTCCAACCGTTCTTGACTTATTTTAAATTTTATGTCAAAAATGACGTTTGCAACCCATTACATAACCATCAATTTCCTCTGAAAAAAGCCTTTAATATAAGTTGGAGTTGGGTTTCTCGTAGAGAAAAACTACTTTAGCAGACTGTTTTGATATTTTGACAATTAATAAATACAGAGTGGTCAAAAATAATAGTTAAAAATATTAGGACAAAAACCTTAGAAGTCAATTTTTTTAAATGGAAACTTCTATCATTTTTACCCTATCCTATTAAACATCAAAAATAAGGATAAGTTTGTAAAGGGATGTCTGATGTCTGACAACCAAATGCGGCGTCACAGCCAACTACCCCGTACCTACCCGTACTTAAATGCATTGTTAGAATAGATAAATATTAAGTCGTTAATATTTCAAAAACTATAAATTTTTAGAAATAGACATCCTTATACAAACTTACCCTTAGTTTTAATGCCTAAGAGGATAAGGTAATAAAAGATAGGGTTTCCATTAAAAAAATGTACTTTTAAGGTTTTTGTCGTGATGATTTTCAACGATTAATTTTGACCACTTTGTATTTTTTAATTGTAAGAATATCAATACAGTCTACTAAAGAAGTTATTTCTTTACAAGGAACCCAACCCCAACTTATAAAAGGCTTTTGTTTAGAAGAAATTTATGGTTATGTAATGACTTGCAAACGTCATTTTTGAAATAAAATTTAAAATAAGTAAAAACCGGTTGGACTTAGGTATACAACATTACCCATAAATTAGGTTCAGAATTTTACGCAGAATCTAAAAAATAATTAATATATAGGGTATTACATTTAAAATAAGGAAGTTGACATTAACTTTCGGTATAATCGGCAGTGGTAGCGCTGTCAAAATATTTTAGTTCTATGTCCCTCACTGACTTTATAATGTTACCAAAATCTAAAAATTTTCCAAAGCGTACTTTTCACGAAATCGATCGCAGCAATTCCCGGTGGTACACCCTGTATTGCTTTAAATAGGTGCAGTACAAACAAAAAAAAATGCCGGCATTTTCTTTATTAACATATAGTCTTTATGACTTTAGCCTCCCCTGTTCTCCAATGCACGAACCGCCACTGAGGGTAAGTTAATTACATGCCAAACAGAAGATGACGTAAGGGAAATAGAGGGCTACAAAAGAACCATCAATTTGAAAGTTTCGAGCATGGCGATTTTGTTTATTTTGAAAAAATAATTAAAGGATAACGAGAAATATATAATCCGATACGACTCGAACGATTTTCACAAGCAAACCTAATAATAATATTTCGTTGACATATTTAAAAGCCTATAGCCGCTTCCCCCACCGATGAACAGGTAAACATTATATAACATTTTTTTTTCTTATCATCTAAGCTTTGCAGCCCAATAAGTCTCTATGACGTTCGAGTAAATCGCTATTTAGCATCGTGAGCTCCCCTACTTACTAAGAAGTAAACCGCCCTCTGGCGTTTTTATCTATTTACGTACATGAAAACCGCCGAAAATTTAAATTAATTTTTTATTACCGGTGGTTTTAACTTATTACCTTAGTTAATACTAAATGCTTTTAATCATCAGCAATTTGGATTTTTTACCTCATTAACGATCTTCTAATCAGATAGTATCACTCGTTGACTTACCTGTAACAAAGAAAAAAATTAGTAAAATACGTATAAACCTCGCTTTACAACTTTTTATTAACAGTTATTTAACTATACAGGGTATCCCTAAATATGTAGGCAATCTTACAGATTCATAAAGAACACATAAAAATAATATGACAAGTTCCTTTATTTTTTTCCTAAAGCCCCTTTTTACAGAGATATGTGCCCTTAAAGGACGCCACTGAAAATCGTTTTTTCTTGAATAACTCTTATGGTACTTGTTATAATGAAACCACTAAGTACCAATTATTTTTACACCCTGTATATTAAAGGGATAAAAAAACATTTTAAAATAGCCTAAACCTTGGCTAAAAAAAGGTACTCCTGTCCGATATCGATTAAGTGATACCCCAGTCATCTATAGTCATATTATTATTAAATTAAGGGTCAATCTCGGAATCTCACGGAATAAGCTGAATATCTGTTCATACCTTTATTTTGGTACAAAATATACTCTCCTAAACATCCCCTATGATATCGTGTAAGGAACTCAAAATATGACAGGTCAAATGTTAAAAAAATTAGTTCTTTTAATAAGTTTCTTAATAAACTTGGTCTTTCAACTAAACTCTGTACTTGGCTCTCTGGTTATCGATCTGATCATCGTATATCAGTTATTGTGGACGGCCATTCTTCAAACTTTCACCAAGTAAATGCTGGAGTCCCTCAGGGCTTAGTTCTGGCACCAACATTGTTCCTTCTTCACATCAACGACCTTCTCTCGTCCACAACTAATTCCATTCATAGTTTCGCCGACGATAGTACCCTTCACTTCAGTTTTCAGGTTCCTAAACCCATCTCTAAACCTGACTTGGAAAACAAACGCAGCGCGATGCAGATATCTCTTTCGCAGGATCTTAATTTAATATTGGATTGGGGCGCAAAAATCTCGTCCATTTTAATGCATCTAAAACACAATCATGTTCCTTGTCGCGAAAAGAGTCATCAAATACTCATCCTCTACTTATGAGCGGCCAAGTTTTACAGAGCAAAGACACCTTCAATCTTGTGGGCGTCACATTTGAAAGTAACCTTAACTGGCATAAACACATTGTATCTATAGCCACGGCAGCCTCAAAAAGCTTGGATTTCTTTTCCGAGCCAAAAAATATTTCTCCCCTTTTAATTTATACACTTTATATATATCCCAAATCCGACCTCCCTTGGAATACTATTCTCATATCTGGGGCATGGCGACCCCCACAACCCTAAGCTTTTTTGATTCTATTCAAAAAGAGCTATTCGTCTCATTAATGATCCTTCACTTACAGAAAGGCTTCGCTCTCTTGCCCATCGTCGGGCTGTGGGGGATTTATTGCTTTTTATAGGTACTTCCATGGCTTCTGCTCTGAAGGATTGTCCAGTATAGTTCCTGCACTCACGGTTCCCAACAGAGAAACTCGTGGTTCAGCGCGTATGTATCCCTATACGGTCCAACTGGACAGGCCCCGAACTTCCCACTTTGTTCGTTCTTTTATTCCTACAGTTTCTAGATTGTGGAACCTGTCGCCCGCGGAGGTCTTTTCCTTCCACCCCAAATCTTCAAGTATTTAAGTCCCGTGTCAACAAACTCCCTCTTACCTCGCTTAAGACACCCACGGTACGTTAGTATTTAGGCTTTTAGCCTTCGTGGTTTGTCCAAAAACTACTTCTAATTGCATTTATATTTATTATAAAGTTGGAGAACACAGATTTTTTAACAAATTTGATTCTAAGCTTTTTTTTATCAGACCAACGGATCCGATAATAAAGGGCGCAGAGTGTAAAGCACTTTACTGTATGTACATACCTTAGCACTCAATCAATCGTGATTTTTAATCTAATATGTAATCTTTTACTTAAGAATTTGCTAAATATCACGATTGATTGCGTGCTAAGGTATGTACATTCACTAAAGTGCTTTACACTCTGAGCCCTCTATTATCGGATACGTTGGTTTGACAAAGAAATGCTTAAAATAAAATTTTTAAAGAATTTTGTGTTCTACAACTTTATAATAAATATAAATGCAATTAAAAGCAAAAGAAACGAGATATTCGCAAAAACTGTTTTTTTTTAAATTTGACCTGTCATATTTCGAGTTCCTTGAACGATATCATCTGGGGATTTTTAGGAGAGTATTTTGTTTACCAAAATAAAGGTATGTACAGATATTCAGCTTATTTCGTGAGATTCCGAGGTGAAAGTCTAAGTTAATTGGGCTATGAAGCATTTTTGAGAAAAACAAGATTTTGGTTAAATAAGTTGTATTTAATATTTTTTTCCTCCCATTTTATGTATTCTTTAGTTTTTAGATTATGGGACCTTTCATAATGCTGCAATTTTTTTAATGTCGTGAAATAAAAAAAAATCGATTTATGCATCGGACGGTCCGGTGTCCGTTCCGTGTTATGTCAGTGCCGGACAGGAAAAAAAACTATGTATATCTTATATGCAATTATGTATACAGAGACGTGTCAAAGACGGGACCCGTCAGTGCCCGGGCAGAAATTAATACTAAAACGACATTTTTGGTTTCGGTACTGACGGTGCACGGAACGAACTTGGACTATTTCTCTGTATTTTCTGAATTCGCCTTTGGTTTCTCTATTTTTCCATACAGGGTAAACACTTCAACTTCTTTGCTTTTACCTTTTGGTTTTTGCTCGTTCTCTTTTTCCAATAATGAAGCCAATACGGCAAAATTGTCTGTCCTATCCGCCCGAACACTGACACAACTTTATATTTATTAATATATTTATAAATATTACATTAAAAATACCCGGCCCGGTACTGACACTAAACGGATACGGCACGGATATGTATAAATCGACCTTAAAAGTTATTTAAGAAAGAACAAGTTGCGGCAGCGCAGAGTGGAGCAAGATTATGGGATTGTTGGACAAAAATGATATTTCCAAAAGTAAGATTTTTTTTTATAAAGCTAAATTTATTTTTGTAAAGCTCTTAGGACGATCTTTATAATGATAATATAATATACGGGAGTGTTGTATTTACAAATATCATATTTTTTCTCCTGTCTCTGTGAACTGATTTGAAGACTATGGAATTAACCCAATAAACTTATATTTTTGTTAATTTTGTAGGTTAAAAAAATGTTAGGCAGATGTAAATTTATAACTGGACTTTCCTAAGTATTGATACTTACTATTGAGAATATTTAAAGGCCTCCCCCACCTTTATCTTTTAAACCAGACAAGATAGCGAAATTGGGTAAAATTTGGGTAAAAGGGTGTCACTTAAACTACTCCTTTGGTATAAAAATGATTCCGATCACTTGGTTTAGTGTCAAGGGGGCACTAGCAACTTTTTTTCAAATATAAAAGGGGTTCAGGTAGCATGTTGTTTTAAACGCTTTTTGATTTTCTATTCATTGCCGTTTTATTTTTAAAAATCGGCCCATTTGTTTTAGAGTTACAAGTGTTTATAGTTTAGCTCCAATTTGTACATATAGTGCAGTTTTTAAAAGTTCTCTTTTTCATAAGTTTTAAATGGAGCAAGATAACGAAATCGGATAAACTTTGGGTAAAAGGGTGTCACTTGAAGTACTTTTTGGCATAAAAATCATTCCGGTCACGTGACTCACTGTCAAGGGGCACTAGCAAATTTTTTTCCAAATGAAAAGGAGAGTTACCCTTTTTTAAAGGCCCTCCAATTCTCTATTTAACGCCACTTTTTTTTAAATCTGCCTAGCCGTTCCAGACTTTTTTAAATCTTTTTGACATCCCACGAAGGCATATGCCTAAATATCAGAGTACCGTGGGTGTCGGGTTATTAGATGTTTAACCCATCGTTCCCCCTATTCCGTCAACGTTGTCCAAGCACTGAAACATGCAGTTATGCATTTCACAGCACCTTTTAGACAACGCGGTAGTGCCACCACGGTCGTTATTATTAAATAACTACTACCTAAATATGTCTCCCCGCTGGGAATCGAACCGCCGACCTCTGGCTTCGAAGATCAAAGCTCTGTCCACTGCGCCACGGGGAGACAAGCCAATGCCAATAAATCCGCATTGTTTTTAAACTATTTAAGTCAAATTTTAAACGGTTTTAAGTCTGGAACGGCTAAACCGATTTTCAAAAACGAAGTATCGTTAAGTAGAAAATTAAAAGTCCTTTAAAACGAAATGTTCCATTTGAAAAAAAGTTGCTAGTGCCCCTTAGTACTAGTTCACGTAAGAGATATTATTTATATGCTAAAAGTAGTTATAATGACACCGTTTTATTCAAAAGTTACTCGACCTCGATATCTTTTGTCTAACTTAAAAAATAAAGGAAGAAAGGTCTTTTAATATACTTACTATACTTACTGTATAAAAAAACCGTAAATAATATTTTTAATTAAGTTGTCTTAATTAACTTTAGATCATAAAAAAGAGTATCCCATTTAAATTTAAAAACTTTAAATTGATTTTTGCAAACCTGAAGATCTGGCAACTCGCCAATATCAACACTGAATTTAGAGTATGGTTTTACCAAAGAATACATATACCATAGAAGGTCACAAGTGAGATTTCAGCGTACCCTAAAATTTTCGTACCTACCCTGATCACCAAATAGCAAAAGTCGGCACCGGACCAATCAGAAAATTGGTCGAAGCCCATATCGAGTTTCTATTGGTCGATTGGACTACCTTCGCTATCTGGTGGTCAGGGTAGGTACTAATATTTCAGAGTACGCTGAAATCTCACTTGTGATCTTCTATGGTATATATTATCTTTGGTTTCACTCTGGAAAATTTCGTTCAATTTTGTTCAAAAGTCTCCGAGATAGTTGAGCGTTTCGAACGTTTTGGACGCACTGTATGTTTCTTAACAGCAAAAATTACGTTTTATTGCTTGTAACAGAGTCGTTAAACTTGAGTGATTACACCGAATCACATACATCACATAAAATTGAAAGTAACGACCTTTAAATCAAAAAGTCTGTAAAATCTTTGCACAAAGTCGTTTCTAATGATACTTTTACGATCTATAGTTACTTTTAATACATATAAAATTCTAATCAATTTTAAGTTTAGTTCCGCCATCATCATACCTAAATTTAATGGTTTAACTCTTTAATAACTTTATAACAGCTGGTCCTGAAGGACACAAGCATGGGCCTAGTCAGGGAGCAGAGGGGGTAGCTGGTCGCTTCCTAGCTGTGTGTGGGCAATATCCAATCTTAATTACTTTTTTATTGTTTTTTTTAAGCTTGAATAAATCAATCCATATTTTTGGCTGCGGTTTTTTATGATAAATTTATGTTTGTATTGCATTTTTGTAATTGTGCATCTAATTTTAGTTATCTTTTATACAGGGTGGGTCAAACTGCATTTTTAAGCATTGTGCCAAAAAGAAACCCGCCTAGTTGAATACCCGAACCATTTGTTTAAGCTTTATGGTCCCCACTAATCAATTTGCGGGTAACGTAAAGAAAGCAGAGGGCTACAAAGTTGGAAAAAACGCCATTTAGACATTCTCGAGCGCAGCTATTTTTTTAATTTTGAAGAATATAATTCAAAGATAACAAAAATATGAAAATCGATACGATCCGAACGATTCCAAGCCCAAATAATAACAGTATTTCTCTGACATATTTAAAAATCTATAGCTGAGATCCAAGGTTTTTTTTTTTATCTTTGGACAATCCACGAAGGCTGAAAGCCTAAATACTAACGTACCGTGGGTGTCTTAAGCAGGGTAAGAGGAACTTTGTTAACACGGGACTTAAAAACTTAAAAACTTGAAGATTTGGGGGAAGGAAAGACCTCTGCTGGCAGTAGGTTCCACAGTCTAGAAACTCTAGGGATAAAAGAACGAACGAAATGGGAAGTTCGGGGCCTGTCTAATTGAACTGTATGGGGATGCATACGCGCGGTACCACGAGTTTCTCTGTTGGGAACTGCAAGAGGAGGGACTATACTGGACAATTCGTCGGAGCAGAAGCCGTAAAAGTATCTATAGAAGAGCGATAGATCTCCCACAGCTCGACTATGGGCAAGAGAAGGAAGTTTAGAGTAAGTAAAGGATCATTAATAAGACGAACAGCCCTTCTTTGAATGGCATCAAGAATGCTGAGGGTTGTAGGGGATGCCATTCCCCAGACATGAGAACAATATTCCAGAGAGGGTCGAATTTGTGACACATACAAAGTGTATAAATTGGAAGGCTCGGAAAAGAAATCCAAGCTTTCTTGAAGCCGCGGTGGCTATAGATACAATGTGTTTATGCCAGTTCAGGTTATTCTCAAATGTGATGCCCACAAGATTAAATCTGTCCTCACTCTGCAAAACCTGGCCACTCATAAGCAAAGGATGAGTGTTTGATGATTTTTTTCGCGACAAGGAACACGATTGTGTTTTGGATGCATTAAATTGAACGAGATTTTTGGCGCCCCAATCCAATATCAAATTGAGATCCTGTGAAAGAGATATCTGCATCGCCCTGCGTTTGCTTTCCAAGTCGGGTTGAGAGATTGGTTTGGGAACCTGAAAAGTGGAGTGAAGGGTACTATCGTCAGCATAACTATTTATATTATATATATATATATATTTATATATAACAAATTTATTTAAAAAAAAAACCCAACTTTGTGTTATACCTTCAAATAAAAAGTCAATGGAAAAAATATAGGTAGGCCACGGAACTCCTACTAAAAATCCCTAAAACCTAAAAAAAATTTTTCTTTAATCTCTAACATTAAGCGAGTTACAAGTGTCCGTAGCTCCAAAACGAATCAAGTTAGCCATGATTTACTTTCACCATTGAATTTGTTTTAAAAATTGAAATCAAGACTGCGCAATCAGATTTGTTTTTTTAGTTTTCGCTATACCCTGCCACATCAACGAAAAGGCGCCACCCGGACATTCTTTTTGTTTTAATAACAATAAATTTAAAAATCGGATGTCTGCAAAGTCGGTTTACCGGCGATAGTTAAACGTGACAACGTCGAAAGAATCATAACCTTTATCGTTGCTATAAACAATTGATACCACATTCACTTTTCACCGCACGCTCACTCAAGTAGGAGAGAAACAGATGTCGAACGCTGCCGAACACGGAGATTGTGCTTCTTTGTCGCTCGTTTCGCGCTCTCGTTTGCACTTCAAGCCTTAAATGGAACGCGCGGTACCGCTGCACGAGTCATGTTTTTTGCTGCGTGCAGCCGGGTCTATCGAATTATAAGATGTTGTCACGTCAAAAGTTTATTTAAAACTGAACTATGACATTTATAATCATAAAATGCACTGCACTAATGTACAAACCTAAATCACCATTATCGCAGAAAAAAATATATATTTTTTTGCAAATAAACAAAATTGTGTAAAGTGTAATTTTTATAACAATTTTTAATATTAGCAAAAGATAGGTACTTTATTCTTAAGCACACATTCCATTTTTGCTCAAACCTCGTAGATGACTGATACAATTTAGTATCTGATAATTGCTTTTTAGGTTTTGGACAATGCAGAACTTTTTATAAAGAATAACTTTTTTCGTACAATCAATAATAAAAAGTTGCCCATATAACGCCAACTTACGTAGACACACTGTATAAAGATAAGTTTTTACCAAAGTTTTAACGAAAAGTTTTTGTAAAAATAAAAATCAAAAACTATAATAACGTATAATAATTTTTTCACAAAAATTTTGAGCTTATGTAAAAAAGTTTAAACACAAAAGTTGTCGATCGTTTTATTACCTAAAACTTTGCGGTTTAACTTTTTCCATCGGACTTTTAGTGTTGGCCAAAATTGAGGAAAATCGTTATTTACCGCCCCTCTGCCCGACCTCAGATCGCCCGTAATTAATTATTCCTTTAATTTTTGTTATCGTTTTGACCTTTTACAATGGGTTTTAGCCATTTTTTTTTCGGTTTCAAAAACTATCGACCCTGGTGAATAACGGATTTTCAATTTACATGTCTAAATGGGTAATGTTTATTTAAACCTTTAAACAATAATAAGTTTAGTTATGCGTCGGGTACGTTTGTAAATTAAAAGATATCTAAAATTTGGTTAAAAATTCTAAAAATTCCAACCGTATAATTATTCTCGAACACACGTTTCCGGAACATTTATAATATTTCGGATCCACGGCGAATAATTGCGGAAAAAGCTCGGGTATGCAACGCATTTTAATAGCGCTAATGATCTAGAGATACACCATCACAACTAACCATATAATTCTTAATTTGTGGTAAGCGTAGATTCCCTATATTCATTAACACCAACTTGAATATATTTCCCTAACGAGCCTCATTAGAGTCGTGTTATTTAATCTTGGTAATAACAAGAATTTACTGCACCAAATTAATTTTTTTCCACATGGTACAGCTATACTTTTCAATTTGTAGTCTTGGAAAAATAATAACTTTTATCAGATGATGTTTTTATTTTAATTATAACACAAAAACAAGCATTACCTGAAAAAAAAAAATTAAAAAGGGTTATAAGAAACAATAAAGACAAAAAGCAACAACATAAATATACAGGGTCATCCAAATTAAGTGTCACAAGGTTCTAATTTTTTTTTGACAAATCCACTTTATATTTCATTTTTGACTTTACGAAAAAATGATTATGAGAGTTTTTGTTTAAGATTAAATGCTTTAACAGAAAAAAATATAAAATACAGAGTGTTTTATTTTTAAATTTAAAAAATGCACCATTAAAACCTGAAGATGGCAATATTTCCGAAACTATGAAAAATTGGATATATCACGTGTTGACTTTTTTAAAGGATTTTGAAATATCTTTCTAACGGTGATAAAATATATAGGGTGTTCCGTTTAAAAAAGGTTATTTTGCCGTATAACTCAAAAACCGGATTATCAATTGTTTTTTCGAATCTTGAATCTTAAAGAGCGTAAAAAATGCTACTAGTTTGCTAATTTAAACTATTTCGTATTTTGAATAATAACGAAGTTACCAATGGCGGACACTTGATTTGGATGACCCTGTATACACTTATACCTATCCATATACGCAACAAGAGACAATGCGTCGGTGATCAAAAAAAGGTTAAAAGCACAGTTTTAAAGCATATTTACGTAACCTAAACCAATTTTGTTCAGGGTTTGTATCCTAACCTTACAGGTGTCAAACAAACGCATAACAGTTTTTCCTAATTTAACTGTGGTTCAACTGCTCTTTATTACGTGTTTAATTTAACGATAATTTAAAGATAAATGCAATTTTAGATTTAATGTTTTTAACTTTTAGCTTTTAACTCACTTATCAATCAAATAAATTTTATGGTTATAAATCTTCTTCTTTTCTAATTTTGACGTACCAAAGTCGGGATACGTTTTTATAATTATTACGGTTTTAAGTCAGCATCTTTTAAGATAAAGAAAAATGTCATTAAAATGACATCTTACCTATATAAAATATTTTAGTTGCAAGTTAGAAACATCAAAACTTAAAAGTAACTAATTTATGAAATTTAATAACATAATAGTAAAGTTTTCGCCAGTAGAGAAGATGCCACGGCGTCACCACTTCTGTCTCACCTTCAATTATTCTCCATTTTGTTGCTCCCACACGATGTAAACGACGCGTTTAGACAGCTATAGTTGATTGCCGTCTTTAGTTGTATGATGCTGGTGGCATCTTTGTAACTAGTTTTTAGTCTACATTACGTTCCGAAGTGGAAAGTGTTCCATTAATGTCAGGAGAAAGTCTCAAGACAGTAATGAAACTTTTTACCGAGGTTTGTAGACCATTTTACTTACAACCATGTTTTTCTTAAATTTCCAATTAATTTATTTTTAATTAAAAATTATTGTTAATTTGTCACAAATTAAGCAATCAGACATTTATCGCGCGTAAAGGTGCAAAGATGTCTAAAGTGTCATACAAGATGTCAAGTTGGCAAACTTTGGATTTTGGCGACTATTGCTAGGGTTACTTTTACTTACGACCCACGGGAGTAAATTTTCCTTTTTTTTTAAGTCGGAAATGTCAAAAATACATATCTTCAACTTAATTGTAAAACCACTTAACTTCATTTTTAATAAAACATGAACTGTCATCTTTAGCCTTATAAAATAAGGCTTAAAATGGCATCAAAATCACATTTTTTTTATAAAAACTGCAATGGAAATATTAAAAAATGTGAGTTTGATGCCATCTTTTGCCTTAATTCATAAGGCTAAAGATGGCAATGCATGTTTTATTAAAAATGGAGTTAGGTGGTTTTACAATTAAAGTGACGATATAGGGTTATAAATAAAATTATGACTGTTAAAAAATGTATACATTATTTATTTCAATTTAAAACAGGTAATTTGTATTATTACCCATGGCGATTACCCACCCTCATTACCCACATCCATTACAAACGGCCGTCATAAGGTGCTTTTAATATGCTTATTTGATTATAACACAAATCGGAAATATTAAAATTATTGTTTATATTATTATAAATCAACAAGAAAGTTGTTTAAAAATGTTTTTCAGTGATACATTAACAGTCGTAGAAAAAAGTATAACATGCAACTTGCACGGAATACTCATTTTCCTCTTGTATGACTTAGAGAATTGCCTGCGGCCCGTGCTGCAAAAGTTATACTCGTGAGAAATGAGAAACATTCCGTGCTGGTCCCAAAATATGCTAAGGCTAACAAAAACCGAAAAAATTAAAACCGGTTTCGGTTAAAACCGGTTAACCAAATATTTGATTTAAAATCGAATAATCGAAAACCGGTTTTCAAAACCAAAAAACCAAGAACGGTTTTCAAAACCGAAAAACCAAAAACGGTTTTCAAAACCGAAAAACCAAATCTGTCAACACGAGATTGCAGGAGGAGCGCGAATGTTGTGCTGCCGCCTATCGACATTACCGATTTTGATCGCAAAAATCCCGATTATTAAAGTTTTTAAAAACGTATTGTATATTTTCAAACTGCAATTAAACAATTTAACCTCTAAGCAGTCTGAGCTTTTAACTGTATTTTAGTAAGCGGCATCTATTGATATATACCCAACTCATAAAAAAACAAATACAAATATGAATAAATTAATAAAGTTTTTATTAGTCACAAATATATACCTAAATACATATTTCAAAAGCTTGCAATTTGTCAACGGATATCCGATTTTATAAAATCACCAAAGATCGATTCAAAGAACCGGAAAGTTAAAACCTCTTTTCGATTTTAGCTAAAACCGCGGTTTACCGAAAACCGATTGTCCTAAAAACCGTTTTCCGGTTTTCAAAAACCGGTTAACCAGTATTTAAAAACCGGTTTTAAAAACCGAAAACCGGTATTCAAAAACCAGTTAATAATAACTGGTTAACCGGTCTTTGGTTAAGCAAAACCTCGGTTAACCGAAAACCGGTTCATAGAAAAACCGGTATCGGTTGTCAGCACTATTATAGTTATAATATTATTACAGGTAATTTTTCGACACCCTGTATGCAGGGCGTCCAAGTATATGTGGGCAATCTCTCGGATTCATATAGAACACATAAAAATAATAAGACAAGTTAATATAAAATATTTTTCTTAAGTTCCTCTTAACAAAGATATGTGCCCTAAAAGAATGCCACTAAAAATCGGTTTTTCTTGAATAACCTTTATATCACATGTTATAATAAAATAATTGCTTAATATGATAAATACCAGTTAGGACTCCTTAAACTGTTATCTTTTTAAAACATTTGCTTTCCTTAGTTCTGGTTAGGGGTGGTAACCCTTACCATAATAATAATAATTTTTACACCCTGTTTATACCTATATATTAAAGGAATAAAAATATTAGTTTTAAACAGCCTAAACCCTCAGCTAAAAAAAGGTACTCCTGTCCGATATCGAAAAAGTAAAGGGTTTTCGAGAAAAACAACATTTTCAGTAGCGTAGCTAGGCGTAGGCGGTCGCGCCTGGGGGCCTTGCGGCAAGGCAATAGAATGTGATATAGGAAAAATAGCAACATAAAGGATGCGCACGGTCTTGGAGACCACGGAATTGGTACACGGTGTTCTATTTAAAAATGCCAGTTTACTGTTAAATTCCCGAGGATTGCCAAATTTTCGAAACTATTAAAAATTGAATATAATAAAGAATTTATGGTTTCGTCCGTTACTTTGTGACCGTACATTTTAAATTAATAAAATAAACAAAATATATACTTTGTTCATAGTCACTTTAATTGAAATTTAGCCGTGACGTTTGAAAATGTAGTTGTACTACGAAACAGCTGTCACGGCTAAATTTCAATTAAAGTGACTATGAACAAAGTATATATTTTGTTTATTTTATTAATTTGAATATAATACATGAGGACTTTTTCTAATGGTTTGTCTTTGATAGATCTTTTAAATAGTGATATAATATACAGAGGTTATATTTAAAAATAGTATATTTTTTGCAATAAATCAAAAACCCGATGTTTAATTGTTTTTTTGTTGGCAGCACGTTAATTAGCAGAAAAAATGCTACTACTTTGCTAAATTATATCAACTTCGTATCTCCAATAATATAGAAGTTAGCAAAAGTGCCGACTTTAAAATGGTATATGAAACCGAGAGATTACCCACATATTCTTGAGCTCCCTGTATAAAATTATGTGCACATATTTTTTAGGCACCATATCTATCCACATTGTTCGGATAAATAAATAATTCATGAAAGTAATCATTCAAGGTAATAAAATTCTTTTAAACTTTACGAGGTACTATTTGTTTTGTGGTATTTAAGAACTAATAAAAACGACTAAAATTTCAATTCCGATTAAGTATAAAACACGTACAAGTCGGAAATAAGCTTTTAAAATTAAATAACGGCCATAATTTTAATGAAGTGTCCGATAATGCTTTAAAATTTCATAATATCGAGAATATTTTAATATTCGGTTTGTTTGACGTGACATGTGTTAACAATAATAATAAAACCATAAAAATTATAACTAATAATTCTCTTTTGGAATTAACATACCGATTGAACACTTTTAGGTTTTGTATTTTTGAAAAAAAAGTTTGGCATTTAAAACTCAAAAGTGAGGTTCTTTATCTCTAAGTTGAAATATTTAAAACATGGGTTTATAAACTTTTTTAAAAAATCACTTAAGGGAGGAAGTATTCTAGTCTAAAGGCCCTAATTTCGAACATTTTTTGCCAATGAATAAAAAACACAGTTGATATTTTTACTATTTATTTTGTCAGTTTTAAGGTAAAACTTACTAAGTGACATTATATGGTTCAGGAAATAACACCAATTTTATTCCGAATTTGTGATGGAAAAAAGGTAGACCATTTTTTTATGTATAACAGTTTAATGATTATTTATGAATGTCATAAATGTAACTAATACTTTTTTTCTACAAAAACTTTTACTATAAATTACTTTAAAATGTAATTTTTTTAACAAAATGTACTTAGTGACTTTTACCTTTAAACCGACGATTTTTTTATTTATATATTATTAACAGTAATAATACACTTCTGGACAAAAAAACAAAAAACATCATTTTAATCAAATTCAATTTTAAATAACTTTTTGTTTTTTGAACGATTTTAATTATCTTTTGTACCAGTGGTAGCTCTTTCCATTAGGATAATTATTTAATATGGAGATTGCAAAAAGTTTTATACAATTAGGTGTTATACAGGGAGAGCCAAATGTTGTATTTTGCCCAAATTTTCGAACACCTTATGGAATAATTTTTACAAGTGTATTGAATCCTAAAGCTCCACCTTTTCTTAACATTTTCTTTTCTAATTTTTATCAGTATCTCTATTCAAAAAGAAAAAAACTATTTTTTTAAATAAATGTCTATTTAGTATCAAATACTCTCTCTTGAAATTCCTAAACCGGGCTATTTTTATTTTTGATAATAAAAAATAAACAAAAACAATGGTTTGTTAAGTTGTTTTCGTACTTTTCAAATCATTTATCAAATTTTTGTTACTCCTTAAGACATACAGGATACGAAAAAAGTAAAATTAAAAAAAAAACCTTTGTATTATATTACCAAATATATATATATATATATATATATATATATATATATATATATATATATATATTTTAAATTAAAAAAACTATACTGGTCACACAATTATCTTTATCAGTTTCAAAAATATGACTATCCAAATCTTAAGTTTTCCTAATATGTTCGCAATTAGCGTATAATACGACTATCATAATTAAACTGTATGTTTTCTTTTTATTGTATTTTCCTTAGGAATAGAGTTATTCCACAGTGTTATCGAAAATTTGGGCAAAATGCAACATTTGGCGTCTCTCCTATATAACACTTAATTCTCTAAACGTTTCTACAGTCCCCATAATAAGTAATAATCTTGATGGAAAAAGCCACAACTGGGCTAACAAGTCATTAAAATCTATCAAAAAACCGAAAAGTTATTTATGATTAAATTTAAACAAAATTTTGTTTGTCCGGTTTTTTTGTCCATGAGTGTATTATATATTTCAACCGCAAAAAGAAACTAATATAAGCAGTATAACGACCTTCAGTATCCCGCAACACCCCATTTACTCTCACATATCTGTTTCACGCCTTTGCAGCAGGGATATTACCACACTCCGTTGAAATTCCTGCGATTTTGTGCCAAGCAGGTTCGCCGACCTGCGTCGGTCTTGAGTCGTCCTTGGTAATGAACCTCGGCTGGGTGCAGGAAAGGTGAAGGCAGCAGCAGGACATTTAGCAGGAATGGGAGTCAAAAAGTTGCCGGCTTCGAGGACGGGCAGCGCGGTGTGGGTGACGCCAGATTAAGGATAATGCGATTTTTTGCCGGTTGCGGTTTAATTTGATTTATGTGCTTTTCTCTCATGTTTTTTTATAGTAAGTTTACAATGGAAAAAACAGAAAATAATTATAATTTGATACATTATAATGAATATGCAGGGTGTTTCCTAGCTACGGTACGAAACTTAAGAACGAAAACAAAGCTAGATATAAAGAAACTACACACCGTAAATTGCATAATCAAAAAATATATATACAGGGTACTTTCTAACAACCAAATTATTTTTTCCACATGGTACAGCTATACTTTTCAATTTGTGGTCTTAGAAAAAACAACTTTTATTAGATAATGTTTTTTTATCCTAACACAAAAACAAGCATTAACTGTAAAGAAATAGAAAGGATAATAAGAAACAATATAATCAAAAAGCAACACCATAAATATTCACACTTATACCTATCCGTATACGCAACGAGAGACAATGCGTCGGTGATCAAAAATAGGGTTAAAAGCACAGCTTTAAAGTATACTTAGGTAACGTAATTTTTGCAATCACCTAAACCAATTCTGTTCAGGGTTTGTATCCTAACCTAACAAGTGTCAAACATACGCGTAACAGTTTAATCCTAATGTAACTGTGGTTTAACTGCTCTTTATTACGCGTTTAATTTAACGATAATTTAAAGATGGATGCAATTTTAGATTTAATGTTTTGACGTACCAAAGTCGGGATACGTTACCGATCTCAATACAGATACATGTGCCGTGATAAGTTTTACGTACCGGATTGGAACTAACGGATCGCTTTTGTACAAGCGCCTTAAGATACACACACCCTGTATATAAATATACATGGTGTTTCCTAATCGCGGTAAGAAAATTTAAGGGCATATTCCTAAGACAATCTAATAAAAAAAAGTTCATATAAACATAGGTCCAGAAACGCTTTGTTTCTAAGATACAGGATGTCAAACTTTAGGTAAAATTGAGTTTTTAATAATATCTTAAATATGCCTCATCCGATTTTTATAAAATTTAGATGAAGTATTTATTGAAAGAGAATCTCCATTTAGCCCTAAACTAATTTTAATTTATAAGACCAGCGGCGGCGTGGGACGCATCTTAGCTAATATTATTTACAAAAAATGTAGACCACTGACTTTTCTTTCAACTTGTTAAAAAAAAATTAAGACAGATAAAACACCTTAAAGTACAATTTTTCTCATATTTTTACGTAGCTGCTTAGTTTTCTAGGAAAAAATAAAATCCGCTAAACTACATAGTCCTGGACCATAAAAGGAACCTTAGGGCATTTTTTTCTTTTTAAAAGTTAGGTGCTAAAACTTCTTATTAGCAATTATGTAACAACAACAACAAATACTTAATTAAGTTACGTTTATAACTAGCTTAACAAATTTTATTTAAAAAAGTTAGTAAAAACTTTATTTAAAGTTTTTAAAAAGCTGTATCTTGAGAAAGAAAAATTTAAAGACCTAGGTTTAAAAAATTTCTTTTTAGAAAAATGGCTTAGGAATAAAAGCAAAAAAGTACAAAAATGTAAAAATGGACTGCTTTTGTTTTTAATAATTCAGCAAAATGTCAAATTTTAAAGATTTTTAGAATTAAATAAGGAGAAAATAAACAATTTCTTTCTAGTATTATATTTTAATTTATTTTGTCTTATTGTAAAATCCATTCGTGGGGATACTGTATACTGGGTGTTTCTAAACAAATGCGAAAAATTTTAGGAGGTGCTTTTTCACCAAAAAATAAGAAAAAAATTCATATGAACAAATTTCCTAAACGTCTTAGTGTTTGAAGTACGGGGTGTTAATATCTTTTTAAATATTTTTTTATATAATTACTTTTATACTTATTCAAATATTTTTAAAAACTTTATATTAGGAATACAAACTGACCATGCCAAAAAATTGTTTTTATTGATTTACGCAAAAACCGTAGATCAAACAAAATAAGTCAAGAGATGAAATTTGTTCTAAACTAAATGGGAATTTAAAAAATAATTTTGTTTTAAAAATGCAGTGACGTACCATTTTTTTCTTAAAAAATATTTTTATTAAACCCCTCATGCCAAAAAATGTCTTTTAGTGCAAAAGGTGCGTCTCTCATTATTTTTTTAAGATCTAAATGGGTATAAAAGTTATTTAAAAACAAAATCAATATTAAAAAAAAATAACACCCTGTAGTTCAAAAACTAAGACGTTTACGACATATGTTTATATGAAGTTTTTTCCTATTTTTTGGTGGAAAATCACCTCCTAAAATTTTTCGCATTTGTTTAGAAACAGTCTGCATAAAAACTTTATAAAAAGTCAGTGGCTCACTTTTTTTCTTAATAATATTGACTGTGGTGCCCAGTGAAGCGGTACTGGCCCAATAATTTTAATCTAGGTAGAGGTTTTCATACTCCTTATTACATTAAGTAAATAAAACTTAATTTAAATCGGTTAAAGGGTTTTTAAGATATTTAAAAATATCAACTTTTTTTTAAAACTCTAAAGCATACTAAAGCAAGTCCGAACATATGTTTATGAGAACTTAAAAGAAACATAAAAAACACGCCTTTAGGTTTGGTACCGTAATTAGAAAACACTGATTTTAAATAAAATTCTAAAGTCAGTATTTTGTTCGTACATTATGAGGGATATTATCGTCGTCATCAGAGTCCATTTTGCTTTGGAATGATAATTTTTCTTCGACAGAATAAAACTGTTTACTTATGACACATTTTTCCTTCCTTGTATGATTGCATCAAACTATCCCCGGGAGGAAAAAGTGGCACTTTCCTCCCTCGTTATGAAAATAATTTTTTTGGGAAATTTTCAAATCCATGTAACATTGAAGTAAACAAGTATTATCTCGGGTGGGACCATTTTTTGCAGAAGGAAAAAACTTGTTTAATGTGCTACTGGTTTGATAATGGCGATATATTGTCAGTAAAAAACCAAAGTAAATCTACTAGAATTGGTAGAGAAAGAGGTGATAATATGGAACCCTGTCAGTTTTTTCCAAAAAATAAAAAGTAGAGGTGGTACCGTTATGGTTTTTTAAAGATAAATTCTATATATGTTAGAAAATCACGTGCTCTACTCAAATAAAATTATATTATCATATTTGTCGTTTAACGGTTTACTGCTAAGTCAAAAGTGGCAGTTCGAGAAATTATGGTGGTAATATGGAACCAGAACTAACCAGAAAAATATTAATACATATTTAAAAGAAAATCTTATTTATTAGTGGAAACAAAAATATTTACATCCCAGAGTTGGGCAGACTACTGAAAATCGGTATTCGAATATTTTTTTCTTTATCTTTTTGACATCCCACGAAGGTCTATGCCTAAATACCAGAGTACCGTGGGTGTCGGGTTATTAGATGTTTAACCCATCGTTCCCCCTGTTCCGTCAACGTTGTCCAAGCACTGAAACATGCAGTTGCATTTTACAGCACCTTTTAGACAACGCGGTAGTGCCACCACGGTCGTTATTTTTAAATAACTACTACCTAAATATGTCTCCCCGCTGGGAATCGAACCGCCGACCTCTGGCTTCGAAGATCAAAGCTCTGTCCACTAGGCCACGGGGGAGACAAATATGAACTACGAATGCCGGAAAAAAAGTATTCGAATACCGAATATTTGAATACTTGGAAGAAAAAAAGTCGAATACTCAGTATTCATAAATACCCGGAATCGGTATTCGAATAGTGGAAACTTCAAATACTAAACAAAAAAGTAACCTAAATTTGAAGAGCAAAAAAAAAGTCCTTACCTCTTTTTTCCCTATTTTGCCTCCCTTATTCTAATCATGAAAATCTTAGTATTCGGATACTGCTTACACTTTTCGGTATTCAAACACTCGGATTACCGGTATTCGAATGAAATTTAAAAAAATATATCGTCGAATACTTCTGAAGTATTCGAATAAACAGAATCCCGAATACTAACCAAAAAAGTATTCTGCCGAATACCAAACACACAAATGTATTCGAATACTATTCGAATACCGGCAAAATGTATTCTGAATACTATTCAGAATACTGAGTATTCGAATACGACCCAACTCTGTTACATCCCGAACATTTCTGACAAGCCTACAGTAGATATTTTTCACATTTTTTCCCAGTTGTTCTTCGGAGTACTTTAGGTCGCAAAATATACAAGAGGCATCATCATCATCCTGACTCATTCCGGAAAATGCATCAATTCCAACTGAAGAACCGGACGAAATACTATTTGGTTCATTATTGTTAGTTAGATGAGATAGATGAAGATCTTTATTTTTAAATAAAACCCGATTTATATTACCATCCCCTTAGGGGTTCCATATTAGAAAAACACAAGCCATAGAAAAAAACATTAAATGGTGCAAAAATATGTATCTTTTTTATGTCAAATTACCTTCTATTTGGTAACTAAACCACACTCTAAAAAGTTTAACACAAAATAAATATAAGAACTCGTCCCTAAATCACTTTAATTTGTACTATACAAGGCAGCAATAAATGTTTGGGAAATACCAACTAAAAGTAACCTACAATTTGAAGACTCCAGTGTAGAATACTAACGCGACAATTTCTGTATGACTTACACTTCAAGTTAAGATTGTATCCGAGCTACTAAATAAGAGATTTCGGTAGCAGTTTAGGAATAAACTGGGGATTCCATATTGCCGCAAAGTTCCATATTACCACTTTTCTCTATTTAAACACAAATGCGAGTCCCTGAATTCAAGCACCGATTCTTTTATTTTTCAACAAAGACAAAAATCCTTGAAAAAAAACCAAAAACACCCAACTCGGCCCATCGCTAATCTCATTTCCTTGTGGCGCTACTTCTTACATAACGTTAACAGCTTAATCTACCTAATCAATCAATTAGGGCCAAAAAATATCAATTTGCAGTCGGCGAATTTTGATAGAACCGGTTCGGCAGCAGGAAAAAATTAAAGCAGCAGGAGCAGCGCGGCTTTGTGAAGCGTTTAATTAATGTATTCACCACACGCATACGCCAAAAATAACCATAATCAGATCCAGTGACCGAAGAAAATTGTAAATAAACCGTAATACGAGTACTGGACAGGATCGGATTAGTTTTTTTACGTCATAGACAAAGTTTACCTAATAGGATAGAAAAGGAGAGAGAAGCAGTTGTCATATGCTAACAGTCCAGGAGCCCGTGAGTGGCAGACCTTCGTTATTTTGTAACAGCTGAACGTTTTTCAGCGCATGCTCCCAACATTCTATTCTATTCTATTTTTGTTCTTGGCTCTGGTCCCTTCAGGTCCAATTCGCCAGCTCTTCCCTCTCGGACTATGCTTTCTACGGCTTTGCCGGTGGAAAATCTGGATAATTAAGCTCGTAGCTCCCAGGAATTCCAACAAAAATTATTCTATAAATCGATGCGATGAATAAAAAGACAGTTGTCAAACCAAGAGCTGCTACTGGTATTACTTAAAACCGGTCATTTTCAAAATTGACGCTCCCAGTGGAGGGCGCCACCGTCGTTGACCGTTACGAATACACGTGCACATCATCAAAATTAGAGAATATTAGGTTATAGGAATCCTCGTTCACAGCGGTTAGCCCCAGAAGAGAAAGCCATCCAGCATAAATCTTTTCTTGATCCCCCAAGGGTACAGAAAACGCCCGTACGACACCTTCAGCCGCCTTCGAAAAGCTTTGTAGCCTTCTATGAAAACGTGACCTCGCTACTCGGAGACCACGGAAAGAGCTTATGCTCCCAACATAGGTAGAAGCAATGGTAGACTGTGAAGTTTGACTTATAGTTGGTTTAAAGGGAGGAATGAAACCTTTGTATTTCGTGCAATTATTGCACGAAATACAAGGTTTCATTCCTCCCTTTACATTCTTACGTGCACACAGCCACACCCCTTTTCACTTATAGTTGGTTTGGCAGATACCAGGTACCAAACTAAATTGAAACTCAGCTTCCGTCGCATTTTAAAAGGCTAAATTTGTAGATATGTTACTTGGGTAAACATTAGACGATATTTCTTTAGTCGCCAGACAGTAATTGTAATAGTATACCTAGTAGACTTCTTAACTATATAATTTTTTTTGTTGGAGAATGATAAAAAAACCTGTATAAACCACAGCCCTTAATAATAATATTAAGAGGTCCCGCATAATGAATTTTAATTTCCCATATAATTGACACTGGAAAGCTAGTTTTTTGAGTTTAGAATTTTATAATTCTTTAAAAGTTTATCAACAAGGCTAGACCAAATTATTTTCTTGTATAAAATTAAAGGCTCTACGAAAAGCTTTCATATAATTCTTTAATAAAGCGACGCGTTTCATAGTTATTAAACTTTAAAATAAAATTTATAATGTTTTCTCATTTTATTTAATTTTTTGACGAAGCTACAAAGTTCAAAAAAGTCAATTTTTTTGTATTCTAATTTTTCGTTTTCGGTTTCATAGATAGTTTTATTTAACTATCAAATTTTCTAATACTATCGCCTCTTAATTTTTTAATATTATTTTCTAAAAATTTATTTTATTTATTTATTTTCCCATTCACTCATATCTTTCTGCAAAAATCACTTATACCTCCTGCAAAAATAATTTGAATTTATTGAAGAATTAAAAATACGACAGTATAAGAAATATGACAGTAAAATTTAATCATCTGTGAAACCAAAAGAAAAAATTAGAACACACAGTTTCTTTGATAAACTTAATAGTTCCTTCAAAAATAGAAAAAAAAATTATAAATTATATTTTAAAGGTAAATAACTTCGAAACGCGTAAGTTTATTAAAAAATCATAAAATAGCTTTTTTGTAGAGAATTCAATTTTACGATGCGTTGCGTTAGTATTAAAATAAAGATTAATATCAAAAACTAAAATTAAAAAAAAATATATAATATAATGTTACATTTTTTTTTATCTTTATGACATCTCACGAAGGCTTATGCCTAAATACCAGTGTACCGTGAGTGCCGGGTTACTGGATGTTTAACCCAATATTGTCGTGTTCCGTCAACGTTATCCAAGCACTGAAACATGCAGTTGCATTTCACAGCACCTTTTAGACAACGCGGTAGTGCCACCACGGACGTTATTTTTAAATAACTACTACCTAGAAATGGCAAAATACTACACAGTGGTTTGCCATTGCCAACTGTGAGGTGATGAGCTATTAAAAATCCGATGTCCGACTCCGAGATTTGAACCCGGATCGCTGCGGTAAGAGGCTTGCTTTTTCTCTTTTTGCTTTTTAGTGTGTATACCTAGAACTCTAGGTCACACTTTTTTATACAAGAAAATGGTTTGGTCTAGCCTTTTTGATAAGCCGTTAAAAAGTTGTAAAATTCTAAATTCAAAAAAGCTTTTCCATGTTAATCATATGGGAAATTAAAATTTATCATGTGGGACCTCTTAACCCTTAAATGAAAACATAAATTTTTTCATACATAAACGACAACAGGGGTCGCATATAACCCCATGAAAAATTATTGGTATTTTAAAGTTCAATGAGCAAAAAACCTTTTTAATTTCTTTTTGTTGGTTGTATTGTAATTAAATCAATGATTTTGTATAGAGAAAAATAATTTATTTTTGCAGATCTTTGTTAGATTCTAATAATAATTATTGAAGAATAATTATTATTCTTCAAAGCATTACTTGTGTGCGGTAAAGCATTAAGTCTTCCAATTTTGTTTTATCGGTCTGTCTTGTATATCGTTTGTGCTTTTAAAAAGTGAATCTGATTTCTACGTAGTTTTTCGTTTGTATGAGTAAAAATTTTATGCAGTATGTTGTCGTCAAAATAAAATTTCCAAACTTTCTACTTAGCTTTTGTCCCTTTAAGCTTAGGAAGATGCAAAATCAATTTTTCCCTGTCTACGTATATTAAAAAAAGGCTTAGAGGGCCATCTGTAACCTCTGCCTCCATAAATTACTTTTATAGTAGATATGCTAAAGGCACTTCATTATAACGATTTATTTTTAGTTGGATCATACACTATGTCAACTGCCTCCACTTCTTTCTTTTCTAGTTCTTTAGATTCACTTCCAATATCATTTAAGTAATAATTATTATTGTCAATATCCTTATTACTTTATTCATGTTGTCTTTTAATCTCTTTTAGATCCTTTAATATTCTTTGTTATTAGACATGTCTTTTTTGTTACGCAAATTCAGGAAATAAACTACTGCAACATACATTATTTGCTGTGGTAATAGTAACAGCCAAGCTACAAAGGTAGGTGTACCAGCAATATTATAAAACAACTTTTACAAGAAATATTTATACAATATTATTCAGTAGGGTTACGAGCGACCCTGTGTTGTCGTTTAATGGTTAATATTAATATTAAGGGCTTAAGCTTCCACAGGATTTCATTTTCATCATTTGCAAGACTATTTTTGGATATACATAATAAAGAAAAAAAGGACTTGATTTTTTTAAATCAGTCTAATACCCCAGGTACCTAATCAGTGCCTGTATAAAGCCAGTTCGTAGTGCCGTAGAAGAACTATCCCATACATTGGGACCTTATAAATATTTACACCATACGAGATGTCAGAATGGGAAAAAGAGCAAACGTTGCGGACACATACCATAAACGTTGCGCGGCAAATATTAATCGCAGAGTTCCCTTTTGTAATTCATTACTGTTGGTAAGTTAAGCATTGCGAATTAGATGACACGATTTTACTATAACTATCAAGATCATTTTATAATGATATCCCAAGGAATATAAACTTTTTATTAAGGAGCGCTCGATTTTTTCTATTTGTCCTAAAATATAGGTTATGTTTGTGACGTCACCTTTTTGCCATAATATTTTTTATGTGACAAAATAAACCAATACTTGCATAAAATAAAATAAAATCAGTTTTAAAACATTAAAAAATTGGTATCTTACCCTTATTAACGATTTAAAAGTAAATTTTCTTTAAAAAATTTCCAAAAGTCAGTGACTCCTGTTTACAGGTTTTAAAATTCCCTGTAACTGCAGTACTTATAACTACTCAATTTAACTATAAACAGTAAAAACTAAACATATATAAATGTCCAATGACTAAAAAGCAAAATATAACACCAAAACCGCGAAAAAAGCTTCCAGTACGATTGCAAACAAAGAATTGCGGAAAAAGATTAAGTCACAGAATTTAGTGAACATAGGCTTAAATTGGATCGAGTGCCCCTTATTAAAAGTTTATTTCCTTGATGATATTCCACCAAAAACATAAATCTGAAAAAGGTGAGCCCACTTCAATACTTAAATTATACTTAGCTGTGGGCTTCGCCGCAAAAAGAACGGAGATCTAAATAAGTGGCAAGTTATGCACAAAATTTAAATATACAGGCTGTCTCTAGAAGGTGCGGAAAAAAGATAGACATATTCCTGAGGCTAAAATATGACAATCTTACCCAACTTACCTTAGCCACAAAGTGAGTGGTTTTGGAGATACAGGGTGTTAAAAATTTATTCTGGTTTTAGTTTTTACAAATAATTTTATTAATGATAGATTTATTGTCACAAGATTTGGCTAAAAGGGGTGTTGGAAGGTCAGAAATAAGAATCTGCTATTAATTTGATTGTTAGCTTTAGGGTATCTTGCACAAATTAAAAACCAAATAACTTTTTTGAGCCACTGTACGTCACTTTTAAATATATTTTTTTTATTTTACGACACATTTTATATATAAAAGGTATACCTGGTTAAAGTTGATTTAGGCAACCGTTTTTAAGATATCGAGATTTAAAACAAAAATTACTTCCTGTATGGCCAGGTCTAAGCCATACACAGTGTATTGAATTAGATGCGAATCTCTTACAGAGTGAAAATGAGGCGGGTATATTTAGATTTAATATTTTTAGCGTTTGCGCTGCACAGTTTTTTTATGCTATTGTCTACATTTTCTTGAACGTTACACACAACAGTGCGCATTGCCCATTCATTATCTGCTATATTTTTAACACTTATAATTTTTTGACTTAATTTTATTTTTACATTTCTATTATTTACTTAGTTAATATAATAATACATATAGTAAGATAGTTTTAAAAATGTACTTGTAACGGTTAAAATGCTACAAACCTTTTTTTGTATGGAAATCGGTCTTTTTAACTTTTTTTATTTTTAGATTTTTTTCTACTCCTACACACAATTAATCGGCTGAATTCCAAATTTCATTTTTCTAGATCATCAGTAAGTGTGTTAGGTTTCTGATGTATTTGTCAGTCAGTCAGCCAGTCAGTAAAAATACGACTTTTGGACCTTTTTTATAACCTGTTAAGCAAGCTTTATTAAATTTGGGCTTCTGGTTGTACAGGGTGTCCCATTTTGGTTGTCCCTTATGGGAAACTTGGAAACCATAAGAGATATTAAAAATCCGATACCCCATCCTCGAGCTCTTTTTTGGAGAAAACATTTATGGTAAAAACAGATCATCGCTATCGCGAAGCGTTTCAGAGATACAGGATGATTCTCGATTTTTTCACTTTTTGAAAAGGTCCTGTAGCTTTGTTGTTATTACAGATACGAGAAAACTAATTGCACATTATACAGACACTTTTTCCGTAGAATCCAGTGGCGTAGCCAAAAAATTTTTTGAGCTGTCATTTTTGACATATGACCCAAACATGTTTTTTTTTATTAGGGACACCCTATAAATGATTAGGTAATTAAATTGCTTGTTTTTTTCTGATTAAAATAATTTATCATAGTAGATGGTTTAATAAATTTTTTACGTCAAATATTGGAAAAATTATGATTTTAACGACGCATTGCGGCTTCTATCTGTTTTTTAAATTGTTTTATATTTTTGTTTTAAAAGGAATCTGTCATCCCTTAGCTCAGGAGACATTTCCGTAGAAAAAAACAAAAAATTAGTTTACCACAACAATAATAAACAAGTTATATTAATTAACCTTAAAAATTTATCAAGTTTTTTTTTTTTTATTTTTGATTTTTTATTTTTTTATTTTTTATGAATTCTTCATGTTAACTTTACCAATAGAGTAAAAAAAAACAATCGAAAAATTTTTGACACACCCTGTATAACTTTGATTTTTATTTTTTTATACAACATTATCATACTAATACAGTACAAAAATTTTTTTGCTTCAAATTCATAAATAAGGACGCTATGAATTTTTAAATTTAAACATAAAAATAATTATTTTTAATTTTTTGGGACACACTGTATCATGTATATATAATAATATTCTTCCTTATCATATATATTCTCCACCATAATTTCATCCTTATATATTCATAAATAAAATTGTAGGAAATTTTTAAAGTTAAAACTAAAAAAATAATTTTAATTTTTTGAGACACCCTGTATCATTTTTTTATGTATAATAATATTTCTCACCATCACATTTATCAAATACCAAAATTTCATCCCTTTATTTTTATAAATAAAATTGTAGGAAATTTTTAAATTTTAAAATAAAAAAATTATTTTAATTTTTTGAGACACCGTGTATCATGTTATTATGCGTAATAATCTTCTACATCATATATATTATTTACCAAAATTTCATACTTATATATTTATAAATAAAGTGGTAGGAAATTTTTAAATTTTAAAATAAAAAAATGCGTCTCATTAAAACCATAATTTTTCCAATATTATGACGTAAAAAATTTATTAAACCACCTACTATGATATATAATTTTAATCAGAAAAAACAAGCAATTTAATTACCTCATCATTTATAGGGTGTCCCTAATAAAAAAACATGTTTGGGTCATATGTCAAAAATGACAGCTCAAAAAATTTTTTGGCTACGCCACTGGATTCTACGGGAAAAAGTATCTTTATAACGTGCAATTAGTTTTCTCGTATCTGTAATAACAACAAAGCTACAGGGCCTTTTCAAAAAGTGAAAAAATCGAGAATCACCCATATCGTATCGTATTCTGAAACGCTTCGCGATAGCGATGATCTGTTTTTACCATAAATGTTTTCTCCAAAAAGAGCTCGAGGATGGGGTATCAGATTTTTAATATCTCTTATGGTTTCCAAGTGTTCCATAAGGGACAACCAAAATGGGACACCCTGTACTTATGGATATAAAGAAAAACACGTAGTTTTATGTGTTCAAGTTTAATAGGTTTGGAGTTATGGAGGGGTCAAAAGTGGCCCCAAGTGGTTCGTGTGCTGTAGCCAGTTCCTTTGCTTGAACTTGGTTTAACACCCCGCCGCGTGTCTAGATTATAAATCGCATTGTCAACAAGCTACTGATTTTGTCAATTAACTGGGCCAAAAAATGGACAACTTTTTTTTAAATATTTCAAAAATATTGTTCAAGGTGACAAAAAACATCGTTAAGGTTGTTTTATTTATTTTGGTCAAATCTAGTAATTGAAATTTGACCCCCTTTCTGACGATCCATCAATCTGAAATTTGGTACACTTCCTTAATCTTGATGACAATACAATATAACATATTTTTTCTGATTGTAAATCCAACATGGCCGCCGATACAAAATGGCGGATTACATATTACTTCACTACAACCCCAATATGGGTATCAAATTAAAGGGCTTGGTTTGTAGAATAGAGCTTACTATAAAAAAATATAATTCCTAGATGGCCGCTGCTATAAAATGGAGAATTACATATTTTCCACAACTACTTTAATATAAATTCTTTGGTTAGTTCTGGTAAGTTATAGTAAGCCATTATGAAAGGGCTTGTTAAACGGTTTTATTGTAAATAAATACATAAATAAATATTATTTATTTCCAATTTGACTTTTTACAAAAGTTTTGGATATTGTCAATGTGTTTGTTTGTTGAACTAATAGCTAAAAATAATTCGGTAAGTCTAGCTACCAGATCGCACCAATCTTCTCATCAATCTGGGGTATTGATAAGAGAAATAGTAAAATCGTTGGGCAATTGACTTTCTATCATAATTTTTACTCCGAATACGCTACGCCCAACGGTTTTATTATTTGTTTGATCAATACCCCAGATTGATGAGAATATTGGTGCGATCTGGTAGCTAGGATTTACCGAATTATTTTTAGCTTTTAGTACAATAAAAGCGTTAACCATAAAAAGTTTTTTACATAATTTATTAAAATTTTGTTTCTCGAGTTTACATTTTAGTTATTACTACAAATATCTATACTTAAATAAATTCAATACATGGCTATAAAAAAATTGGATGAGCTACAAAAAAGGCTTCTAAACATATTTTATTACATTTACTCCTTTAATATTTATTTGACGTTGAATTTACTTTTAGATTCAACTTCATGTCTGACTTACGTGGCCAGTCTTAAAAATAGTAAAAAAACAAGGAATTAATCACACTTTAGATAGGTACTATCATAAAAACACCAAAGGAGTCTACTTCCTGCAATATACAAGCTGTTGCTATAAAAAAGTAGGTAATTATTATTATTTCTTTTAAACCCAATGTGGTACTGCTAGAAATAATGGTAAATGATACTTTTAACAAATTGCTTCTGATGAACTGTAAAAATTTGGCAAGTTTCGGATAATACCAACATAATAAGTCCAATTACCAAATACCGCTATGTTTCTTCTCACCAGAGCTAAATTAATTTTAATTACGTATAAAAAAATGTGAATGCGAGGGTAATTAGGTAGATATAGCAGATATTTCCTTTAGTAAATGACATCAAAACAATGCCTTTGATAATTGATAAGTGGCATAGGTAAGTGATCTAAGTGCCAGTTATACAGGGTGTTCGGAAATATGTAGCGAATTCATATAACATACATGAAAATAATATAACAAGTTTTCATAAAGTTTTGTTTAAATAACTTTTACAGTACTGAGTATATTTAAATATTTTTTAAAAATGACAGATATTATAAAAGACTCCTTAAACTCCTTAACTCTTAGAACATTTGCATTCATTAGGGCGCCAGGAACGGACTTATCCTTACCCAATAGTGCTAATTAATTTTACACCCTGTATATTAGAGAAATGAAAGTAATAATTGAATCGTTTATTTCATCCCCAGCCCAGTGCACTTTATTAAATTTTCGGTAAAAAACAAAAAACTTTCCATCTTTAAAATTAATAAAGATTTAGAATTAAAAAAATAGAATAGTACTTAATAACTTTTTAAAACAGATTTTATTAGTATTAACACTTTAATGCTCATATTTTGTTTAACAAAAATATTTTTTTGCACTTGGACGTGTTTTTGCAATATAAAAAAATATCTCTGAAAGGTGCGGAAAAAATAGCTACCACAAATTCCTGAGGTTAAAATATGACGATCTAACCCAACTTACATTAGTCCAAAAGTGGATGATTTCGAAGATACAGGATATTAAAAATTTATTCTGGTTTTAGTTTTTTATGAATAAGTAGTGTAAGTAATGGGTGTATTCTTAAAATATTTGAACAAGGGGTTTTGGGAGGTAAGAAATTAGAATTTGCTATCAATTTTATTGGTAAACCCTAGATGACGCCACCTGCGCTATCTTGCACAAATTACAAACCCCATTATGTAATTTTTAGACAAAATTTGTATGCTTCATTATATTTTACATAAAAAGGTATTCTTGGTAAAAGTTGATTTAGGCAGTCGTTTTTGAGATATCTGGATTTAAAATTTTTTTTTTTTTTGGTTGGCTAGGTCTAAGCTATACAAGGTGTTTTGGAATTAGATGCTTATTTTTAAAGTAGTTGATTTTAAGAAGTTTAAATAAAGCTATGTCATAAATGTCTTAACTCTTAAGGTATGCGGTAGTTATTTTTTTTTTAACTTTATCACCCTGTATTTGGTGACTAAAAGGGTCCATTTTACTTACTTTTAGGCATGGTTATTACAACAAGACTTGTTTGATGAAGTAAACATACAGGGTTATCAAAGATTGACCATAAAATTTACATCAGAAACGCATTGTAAACCGTCGCTTGACAGGTTTCTGCATTAAACACAATTTTTCTTATCAAATTAAACACACGCAGGCGCATGATAAATGACTGATTTTTACATAAAAACGTAAGTTAACATAATATATTTAAAAATCGCTAAAAATCTCATTTTCGCCAAAAATGTCATTTGGCATGTTTCTGCAATAAACCATTCAATTTTGGATAGCTTAGACCCTTAGCTAACAAAAGGTACTCTCGTTTAATGTCGATACATTAAAGCGTTTTCGACTTAAACAAGTTTTTGTGTTGTGGGAACATCTAAAAACATTAGGATATTCTTTTGCAAGCACTAAAACACGTTGAATAAAATATATATATTTATTTTTACTACAATAAAAATATTGTTGCAGTATTGTAGAGGGCTCCAGAATCTTTGATACACCGGCACACAAAAAAAAAGTTTGATGTGCACCTGACGCGACCTATCTACGGGTATGTTTTTCAACCCTCTGAATACCGGAGTACCCTGTATATGAACAACATTTTTTTTCAAATGTAGTTTTATCTTTAGCTGATTTACCACTTTGAACGAAATCTCTAAAAAATCGATTTTTTATTAATATCTCGATAACTGTTAAGAGAGAAAAGTTATATAACTTTTAGAATAGAGAAATTACAATTACATATTTTCTGTTTTATAAAATTTTTACCATCTCTTTTAGTTTTGAGATATTTATGATTTTATTTTATTTTTATATATATTTGTTTCTCAGAAATATTAAACAAGAAATATAGACAATCAAATTATCCATCTAAAATCTTATTTAACAAAATTCCATAGCTTAAATTATAACAAAGATATAAAATAAAAGGTGAATTTTATTAAAATTTTTACCAAAAAATGATTTTAAAAAATAAAAATAAAAATATTTGTAATATTTTTGACAATTTTTTTATTGAAAATCAATAAACTTAATTACTTTTACCCAAAACATCCAAAAACTGCAACAGAATCGATAATTTTTTTTAATTTTTCAATTTTTTTCAAGGTGATTGCATGGAAAAAATTCCTAAAAATCAATTTTTTATTAATATCTCGAAAACTGTTAAGTTTAGAGAGTAAAGTTATATAACTTTTAGAATAGAGAAATTATAATAACATCTTTTCTGTTTTATAGTTTAGGCGCTATAGAAGCCCGACGCACCCTGTATCTTAGTTTTTCGAGTATAACGAGTTATCATAATTCCAAGAAAATACAATTGCATTCTTTTATTTGGTAATCTACTACATATCCTCCTTCACGACTGAGGCTAATAATCTAATGGGATGTAGTTAATTAATTTAAATATATTAATTAATCATTATTCATGTTAAAGAAATATTTTATTAAGACACATTATGTCCGGATATTTTAAGGTTTTTTGCCTGCAAAACAACACAAGTATCTTCTTTGCAAAAAACAAGCTTAATATTTAAGACGTCATTCACCGGCAAATTAAGATATCTTTATCCTTTATTAAGGCTGCTTGATACCATTACATTATAACTCGTAATATTTATCATTTCTAAGCAAATTATTAAAATAATAAAATTTCTCTATGCTCGTATTTGATATTAAAATGTAAGATTAAATTTTAAAGTCAAATAACTTTTAAAGCCGTCAATTTATTGAAAAATGTTAAGGAAACCTTTTTTGTAGCGCATTAAATTTTCTTTAAAAAATATGTTTCGAATTTATTTAAATACTAATATTTGTAGTTCTAATAAAAATCTAAACTCAATAAACAAAATTGAAAAATATAGTTCAATCTTTAAAAGCCCGATTACATGGAATCGTATTTAACGACAATTTACGAAGAAAGCTTTTTTGTAGAAATTTGGATTTCTTTAAAAATGTGTGCTGGTAAAATTTTTTAGTTTAAAAATTTGCAAGTTTTGCATTAAAAAAAACACGGTTAGTCGCAAGATACACCTCTTGATAGAAATATTAAGGGTCGGGCCACATAACCGCATCGAGCCCGTTTGCATTGATAGAGGAAAGTGGGGCACATCAATTTGAAAAATTTAAAAACGCTTTTCATACCCCTTAAAAATATAAAAAGCATTTTGGATTGGCTAAGTCTACTGTTTATGTATATATCTCTTTGTTTAAATAAAACAAATATTTAAGCTTTCAAAAGTGTAGTATCTGAGTAAAGTCAACCACACATAACCGAAACAATGTCCCAAAACACCCGCATCGTAGCACAACCGTGCCTCGTACGGTCTGAAACATGCCCAGCAAACAAATCATAAGTGAATCGAATATCGCCGATGTTCCCCGAGCCAAGCTTTAAGTGTACGGGCGTCACCATTATTTTATTCATTACGTATAAAAATTAAAAGTTAGTGGTTAAAGGTTACTTGTTGTAAGCAAACAATACAAGAAAAACTAATTTAATAAGTATTAAAAAGTGTAAAATTAATTTTATTGTTACATCTTGTGAATAATATGTATTAAGTACGAATATAATAATTTTTTTGTTTATAAATTTTTTTAAAATTAATATTTTGAGAAATCAAATAAGCTAAATTTTGTTTACTTGTAAAAATGCGGTTTAGAGTATATAGCCAAAACACAAGCAATGTCATCCTACGGCATTTGATTACAACGGTACATTTCAAAACCGAGCGACCGTGTTACGGTGCAGGACTCGATTATTGGTTATGTGTGGTTGAACTAAAACTGTAACACCTTATTTATAAAAGATTTAATTTATGATCAGGTGTAATTTAAAGCGTGGTATATTTGTGTCATATTACGGCAGTTTGACTACAACATTTTTCAATCTCATCTCCTTACATTTCACCGGAGAAACGCACGGCCACGGACTCGTTGCGTGTAATGAGAGGCCTCGCGACCTTAAGGGCTCAAACCTTTACTATATTTTTCTTGGCCAGCCTGCTGTATTATATTTTCTAGATTAAACCCCGTCGAATTTTGACGGGTTTATAATTGAAAAACAAAAGAAAATGCAACAACAAACACATCAATAATACATCCAACACGAAGATGCGTCGATAACGTAAGCGAAATACCGCTCATATATAAATTTATTACATAAAACCTTAATATTAGCTACTCTATGTACAGCTACGTGTTATATTTTCGGCAAGGTGTTGCAGCAATATTTATGGCTTGTAGGGGAAAAAATAGTTATTTATTATACAAGAAAAAAAGTTCTAGATTTTAGCTCGAGGTTGTGTTGGCGCTAAACGGAGGGAGACAATAAACCGACGGGCAATCGCTAAAAGAAATGGAATTGGGAAATAACAGACACCCTACCTTACATATCCTATATCCTAAAAGTATTTGGACAAATAGAAAAAAATAAAAATAAAATGTCATATTTTTGTAACTAATACTTGGTTGGAAAACCCCGTGATTCTATAACACACCTAAGTCTATTTTTTTAGATTGAACTATTACTATAGTTACATCTTCAGTAATTTCATTCCATACTTTTAAAGCTTGTTTAATTAAGTTTTGTCCATTTTTTACATTATGTTTTTTAAAGTTTAGATTTTAATAGCCGCCATAAATTTCCTATCAGAACTAATATTCTACGATTGAGGAGGAAAGGCCAAAACTTCAGGTGTATTAAGAGAGGCCATAATTTAACTACTTTTCATTTATGTTTTGGGTGGTTGTCTTAAAGAAAAACATATTTACTCCCTAAACCTAATTTTAACGCCACCTCGTATAAAAACACGTGTCTTCGTTTTTATACCTTTATTAACAATGGAACGTAACTATGGTTACAACAACGACAAAATCTTCTCTTGTCAATGTCTCGAAGTTTACAGTACAAAGTCGAATCTATACTGACTCGATCGGAGGTTTCCCGTCGCCCTTTTATAGTATGGTGGAAGAGTAAAGAATGATCTAGAATCTTCGAGAAATATCGTTGAAAATTCCATAGTACAGGATGGCATAAAAGTTCTCAATGGATAATTCGGACGTTTTCGGAAACCTTCGAAACTGATGAAAGAACTTGGAAAATCTAAGGTAAATTATTCAAATAAATTATCAGACTAAATTAAAAGGTCCTAACTTTATACAATTCTATAAACTAACACTTATTTTTAATGTCCGTAACATTGCCCCCCTCCCAAGTTTTGATCGTCTCTCGATCAAGTATCTTCACGGTCTTAATAGCGGCTTAGCATTTTAGATGTACTTCTTTCTCCATAATTCCATCAATAAGGTAGAGGGATCCTACTCCATTAGCGGAAAAAATCCCCAAAATATCACGGAACCTCCTCTATATTTCATTGTGGGAAAAATATTCTGAGACTGTAACAATGTGCCAGGTTTGCGCCTTACTATTTTTCTCCCATCTGATGTAAACAAGTTTATTTTTTCGATGGTAATTCATTGGGTACACGCCTCAATCTTGAAAAAATTGGACCTCTTTGGTCCTGGTCCCGAGGTATAGCGAGCTGGTCCTGTTTAGCCCTATTGACCTCTATAAATTGGCCGGTCGCCTGAATCAAAATAAAAAAAACCCAAAAACCCAAAAAATTCTAATTAAAATTCGACGTTTCGGTGGCAATTCGGCTATAATAAGATATTAATCCGATAGAACATTTATGACGGGTATTGAAATCTACACTTCAAAAACATGATATAAAAAATAGACAAAACTTTATTAAACAAGCTTCAAAAGTATAAAGTGAAATTACTGGAAATGTAACTCAAAAATAAATTCAATCTATGCCAAATAGACTTGGATCTGTTATTGGATCAAGACCTTTTCAATCAAGTTATTGGTTTAAAAAATAAGATATTCTATTTCTATTTTTTCTTTTTGTCCAAATACTTTTGAGATATGAGATGTGTAAGGGTATTAAGTAATATTTTTTTCCACGACCGTTAAAAAAATGTCGTTTTTTAATCGTTAACATAAAGGTAAAGTACTCCATTTTAGTACACTACATAAAGTGTACTAAAATGGTTAGTAAAGTAACTTTTTTAACACTTCGAAGCTTTTTTCACACTTTGATTTATTGTTTTGTTTCAATGCTTACTAAAGACACCCACGGTACGTTAGTATTTAGGCTTTTAGCCTTCGTGGATTGTCCAAAGATAAAAAATGTATGCAATGTAACAGAAAACGCGACATCAACTGAACCAAACGGACAAGTTACCCTTGATTTCGTCATTATTTCTTTTAGTTCATGTGTTACTAGTTTTAAAATTTGACAGTTTGCAAATAAATTTAATAGAAATTATTGAAAATTGATAGTAATAATGAATTTCGATGACAAAGAAATTGAAAGAGAATTTATACTGTTTTTAGTATTATTTCTACAAAAAGTAAGTACATACAATTTTCTAAAATTAAATATTAAATGCACAGTTATGAAGAGGATAATTGCCTCTTAAAAAATAAGGAGGCTATGATTTTTTGTTGCAATATAATGGCTGTGCTGCAAAAGTTAAAATTAATAAGTTTAGATAAATAAAACATGTATAAAATGGTATTTTGGAAAATTTTTATACGGTCGTGGAAAAAATATAGTATGAAACACATGCATAAGTATCTTTCTTTTTAGTCATGAGATTGCCGCACTCGCCTAATGGCTCGTGCTGTCAAACTTCCAATCGTACAAAAAGTATCACTTTATGCACTTGTTAAATAAATTATCATTTTATTGCGTTTGCAGTGATTTTTTTTTAAATCAGTGTGTGGTAAATGTGTTCGGTCGTTCTTAAGGAGTATTCATGCATAATATTGTGTCATATATTTTATTTGTTAGGGTGTAATATTAGATAGTTTGTAAAAATATATTATGTCCAAATACTTTTGGAAGTAACTGTACATATGTAGATATCTTAAATTACTCATACCTTTAATTATAAAGTGGTACAACTAAACAAAAACGATATTGTAGAAATTGCAAAAAGCTTTTCATTATTAAGATTAGTTTGTATTTTGTTGATTACTTGCAAGCTTATAATATTTACCAAATAATGCAGTTTTTTAAGAGTTAACTTTATGTCTACCTGTAATTGAGTTTTAATTTCTTAGGTAAAGTTTTTATTTAAATTATGTTACTTGTGCCACTTTATCACTAAAAGTGGACATACTGGGTTAGCAAAAGTACTGCTCTCTTTCTATTTAATATCTTTAAAATCGCTTAAGTTACATTTACCAAATTTGGTATCTAAAAGATATCGGGCCTGAAGAATTTAATGCTAATATCAGCGTCTTTGCCAGATTTCACTGTTTTGTGCTACACATATTTTTTCGTATTTTCTAATGAAATGTCTTATTTATTTTCCTTGCAATATATTGCGCAGGCTAAATTTAACAAACAACAATACCACATTTTAGGTAAAAAGTTTAGATGCGCTCAAATATCTTTAAAACCACTTAAGCTGCATTTACAAATTTAAGCATTAAAAGTTTCTGGGCAAGTAGAATTGTACAGTGATACGGACATTGTTGCCAGTTTCCAGTTTTGTGCTACATGAAATATCTTTGGTATTTTAAAGAGAATTTCGTATTTATTTTGATTGCAATAAAAGAAGCGGGCCAAGTTTAGTAAAATTCCAAATTTTCAAATTTCAGTCTTTACCAGTTACCGGGATATGACAACACCGCAATTCTATTAAAATTTGACAACAATAATATTATCACAAAAAACACTAAACACCAAGTCTCTCCGCGATATTCAAGTTGTGCGGTCACGTTTCGTAGGAGGCTACATAGCGTCCCCGGCTAGGCAGCTGAAGGAGTTGTACAGGCGTTTCTGTGCCCTTGGGGATCGAGAAAAGACTCACGCTAAATTGATAGCATCTTTCTTCTGGAACTAAGCGCTGTGAGTGAAGATTCCTAAAAACCTGATGTTTTTATGTTAGCGGTGTGCATGTGTTTTCGTAACGGCCGAAAACGGTGGCGCCCTCTACTGGAAGCGTCAGCAAGTGACAGTCAAGGTTATGCATAATACCAGTAGCAGTTAGTCTGAAAAACATACGTGTATTACAAAACTGGGAAATCTGGCAGACAATGTCGATATCACTATTTAATTCTACATTTCCAAAACACCTTAGATACCAAATTTGGTAAATGTAGGTTTAGCAGTTTTAATTATATTTGCGGTACTTTTTACTAACCCAGTATAATTAAGCATCCTACTACATACCAAGAATATCTATGCCACTTCATAATTACCATTGGGTGATGAGAATCCTTAAAAGATCTAGCTGATTCTCCACACAATCTTATTCTATCTCATTTCTATTTAAAATATGTAAATTTTTTAAATAAAAATAACACACATAGCAAAACTATATGTTTTTTTAAATTTGTTTTTTCAGGTATTTTTAAGTGTCGTAGGCTGAAATCGTAAGAAAGCTTCTGAGAGGCAATTTTATGGTTTAATTAACTGTGAAAGTTTTTATAATTGTGTGTAGCTGTGGAGAGACCCCTCGACCCGAACGTCCAAATTTTTTAAACATTTTGACATTATATAAAGGTCACTTTGCTTTTAAATAAAAGAGGAAGCTTATAATTTAGAACTTCAGTATTGCTGGGAGGTTAAATGCAGAAAGAACATATTTATAAAAATGCTCTTAGTTTATTGTAGAGGTAGTTCGATATATGTACCTTTAAAAGCTAAAAGTACCAATGTATAAAAAAAACCATAAACATTTGCATTTGACTTTTTAACGTCTAATTTTTTTAAGTTTTAGTTTTCAATCTAGAGTGCCATAAATGCCATAAAACCACAGATTTTGGATGAAGTAGTCATGATAATAGGGATGTGACAATCTCTTGTTTTTTTTATAGCCCCTACAGAGTCGCCAAAAGTTAGCAAAATCGTATTTATGATTCGATGTCAGTTTTTCATCCGTATCCGTATAATCTAATTATAATTTATTAAGTATTTTCCTTTATACCATTAACCAGCAAGGGGGCGTCCAAAAATATCGTGAGGCATTTTTTAGAACCCCCCCTCTCTGATAAGATTTGGTGAGATTTGCTTCAACCCCCTTCACCAACTCCCAATCTTACGTGAGATTTTTGGGAATGTAAAATGGCAACATTTTTCTGAAACCGAAATTGATTTTTCGTTGGAATAATTTTGAAGAGCAAAAAAGGTCCTCAACCCAAAAGGCAAGTCCAACTGCTTCACAAGCAGGAGGACATTTGACCTGGGGAGACCTGCCCAAATCTTATTTTCTTTTTCCTGTTTTTATCAGAAGAAAAATTATGTGAAATTTGCACAGATTCCCTTCCCCTCACGGTGAGGCTAAATGCCTCACGTAATTTATGAACGCCCCTCGTATGACAGCCGTGCGTAATGCATGTGGGTAATGAGCAGGGATAATGGCTGCCATGTTACTTGCTTAAAATTACATTTATAATGTATACATATTTAACAGTCCTAAAAAATACTTTTTTTTCATGTTTAGGGATGGTTTGTGGAGGGTAATAGTGATAATAATAATAAAAATTTTACGTGTATGCCATTTTTTTAATTAGGCTACTGAAATAAGTCAATCTCAGAAAAATTCAAATAATTTATTTTTGCATTTTTGTGTTACTTACTTACAGCTTTTGAAAAAATCGCCTTTAAATA